>VMDO01030542.1:0-21187 GCA_007922755.1 Pedetes capensis | reverse complement strand
TGGATGGGAGACCGCCTGGGAACACCAGAAGCTGTAGGCTGGGAGAAGGACCTGGCAACCCCCTCCCAAAAATCAATCTGCCATTGAAAACCCTATGAACAGCAGAGAAGCACTGACAATAGTGTTTCCCCTGTTGTACAGAGGGTCGCTATGAGTCGGATACCGACTCGACGGCACCTAACAACAACAACAACAACAATTGCTAGAGTATGAAAACACAACTGAGTTTTGTATATTGATCTTGTATCCTGCATATGTGCTGAATTGTTTATTAGTTCAAATAGCTTTTTAGTGGATTCCTTAGAACTTTTTTTTTTCAGTACTGGGTATTGAATCTAGGCCCTCGCGCTTGCATGCTTTGCAAGTGCTGGACCACTGAGCTGCACCCCAAGCCCATTTTTTTACTTTTTGAGACAGGGTCTCACTAAGTTACGCAGATTGCTTCTGGTCTCGAACTTGCGATCCTCCTGCCTTTGCCTCCCAAATTGCTGGGATTGTAGGTGTGTGCCACTGCACCCAGCTCAGATTCCTTAGAATATTTTATGTACAAGATCACATCATCTGTAATAAGTGATAGTTTTACTTCTTTTTTTCTAATCTATTTAAACAATTATTTTCTTGCTTAAATGCCCTGGATAGAAGCCCTGGACAGAAGATCAAATAGAAGTGACGAGAAGAGTTGTCTTGTCTTGGTCCTCAGGAGATAGCGATGATTACATACAGAGAATTAGGGAAGTGGCTGATAGAACATTCATAGAAGCAAAAGAGATGGGCAGCCAAGACAGGAACTACTGAGCATGTGCCACCAGCAGAAATCAAGGATGGCCGAGGACAGCTGTCCCATGAAAAATCAACATCCCCTGCCCAGTTTTCAGACCTGGGGCTCACATGATGAGGAGGCCATGTTTTCAGGAGAGTGAGCCTAGCAACCCCGTGCAAGCGTGCATGGTAACAACACCCCAGTCCCACGACAGCTCCCTCTCTGGACAGAGAAGGCTAGGGGCCGGAACACTGCTACCATTCCATCCCTTTACCTGCCAAGCAAAACAGCCAGAAGGGCAAGAAGATAATTTTAGTCTCATTTCTGTCATCTGAGTTTTACTCAAGTGCTTCTAATTGATAAAAGCCAATTCCATCCAGAACTCTGGCTAAAGAAACCAAGGAAATGCAGAGTCTTAGCTTTCTAAGTCTGCAGCTGTAGCCCTGCGGCATCCGATCCCGTCAGATCTTGGAAGCTAAGCAGGGTCAGGCCTGGTTGGTACTTGGATGGGAGACTGCCTGGGAGCACCAGGTGCTGCAGGCTTGGGAGAAGGACCTGGCAAACCACTCCCAAAAATCAATCCACCATTGAAAATCCTACGAACAGCAGAGAAGCAGTGATAATAGTGTTTTGTCTGTTGTACACAGGGTTGCTGTGAGTCAGATACCGACTCCATGGCACCTAACAACAACAACAACAAGCTTTCTAAAGCTTTCTCTGTCCTATCAGAAGAAAAGTAGAATAGAGGTTAAGGAGTGTCTCACACACTTGCTATTGGCACAAGCAAGGGCATTGGCTGTCCTCAGTCCCTGTAAGACTATCCAGAATTCTATGTCCACTTGTCCCCCTGAAACTTAGAGATAAAGGAGGATTTGTGTCATGAGCTGAATTATGACCTTGAAAAGATATGCTGTATCTTAACTCCCAGTACCTGTGAATGTGGCCTTATTTGGAAATAGAGTCCCAACTGAGTTAAAATGAGGTCATACAGGATCAGGGTGGGCCCTGGTCCAATGACTGGGGGCCTAATAAGAGGAGGGTAGGGTCAGATGGAACATTTTGGGTTCCCTGTAGCTTCTCTGGCCCCACAGCAAGAGTCCATGCCAGCTGTTGGGGATTTTTAAAATCTACCCCATAACTAGGGTCCCTCATAATAGCCTGAGGGGCTGACCCTTAGTTGACCCCAGGGCCACATCTTACTCACTCACACCTGCCCCTCCCATTGAGTGGGCAAAGATGGCGCCTGACCAGCCTGGCCTGCCATAACTACCTTAATCCTGATTGGCTATCCGTGGCATTTTCGTTAGATAACTGTCCCTACCTGGCAGTTATGTCAGTTTATCTGCAGTAACTGTCAGGTGTGTGCCCTGATTGGCTAATCCCAGTCATGTGTCCCTCCGGGACCTTATATAAGCAGGGCTCCTGGGTCCCCTTCACCCCTATTATTTCTCCCCCTCACCACTTCTGACCATCCCTCAACTGCCAACTGAACTCCATCACCTCGACCAGTGCTCCCTACTCCAGTGGACTCTTCAAGCAAGCCAATGTGGTCAAGACCAGGGGCCCCGAAGCACCGAAGGCTACAATCAAGCCATGAAGAGCCTCCCAATTCCTCCTATCCCTGGGAAGGAGGGAGGCAGAGAAGGCGAGCTGCGAGAGTCAAGACCAACTGACCTCCAGCCCAACGGAACACCGGCTGCTGTAGCTGTGCCTTTAAGGCTGAGCTGTTCCAGCACTCAGCCTGCAGTATTCAATGCTGCAGGCTTAGAGCCAGCACTTATAGCACTTGCTTAGGGGTTGCTTGTTTGTTGCACCCCACCTGGGGAGCACCCAATAAACCTTCCTTTCTTGTTTTCCCATTGAAGGTTTCCTGAGGTCCTTCATTGGCGCCACGGCTATAACATCAACCCGGTTCAGTGGGTCCCTGATACCCACTTGGTGTCTGGGCAAGGCTCTGACTGACAGCCGGCAATGGCTTCAAGAGCTGTCTCATGAATCACTCAGATAGATCTCTGTTGCTGTTCCCCATGGGGAACTCGGTGTCTCTCCTCCCCTACATTTCCTCCTTGGGGTCAAGTTTCCATCTCAGGAGGGGCTCAGTGATGGCCTTAGGGACACCAGGGTGCTGGGTCAGAATCATGACCCGGATCTACTGGGGAAAATACCTTGAAACTCACGTAGAAGACCCAGCCCTGATCCCGTACAGGCAGAAGCAATTCAACAGAAACCAGGTTTCTCACAGTGAGGCAGAGAGAGGGGAGAGACCCCAACATTTCAGTGTCTGCAACTTATCTAGGCTCAAGCACATTAGCTCTGTGATTTGGACGGAGAGCTTAAATCCCTGTCCTAACACTGCTGTGAAGCGCCAATGTCAAATCCAACTATGGACATCCCAAACTACTGCACCAGGCTCAGAGAAAGGACGAGTACTGAGGTTATTTTTATTTTTTGCCCCGGCCCGCGGGGCTGTTCAACAGGGACCTAGAGTAAGGGGCGAATGAATGAGAGAGAGACAAGAGACAGGAAGGATGAGAGCAAGACAGGCTGTCTGATCAAGCTCCAAAGTCTTTAATGTTTGGCTGTAGCTTAAATACACATGGAGGGGGAGGGGAGGGGCAAGAAAGTCACAGGAGCCAGGTGATTCTTTAGAAGTCTTCAGGTCCTCCTGTAATCCTGACAACCGCTTTCAGGTGGTAATTTCAATTTAAAGGTCACAATGCCCTGTGGCTCAACATCTGCTATTTTCACCACACCCTGCACCTTTTCATCAGGGTATCTTGTAAAAAGTTACTTATGGTCTTGGCTCCCGGCAATTTTTATTGTTGTAGGTGGTAAATGTAGCGTTCTCAAGCCAGGCTCCTTTCTCGTTAGAATGATCTGGAGAACAAACTCACTCTCCGTATCCCCCTAAAAAAGAGAGTTCAGAGCCCGCTCTCAGGCCTTTGGAGATGGTGTGGCGCACGGCAGCACCGCACTGGCGTCTTGCCAAAGGCTCTCCAGGTGATTCCAACACGCAGCCAGGGCAAGACCCCTGGGGGAGAGAGGGGCAACAGGGAGTCTGTGGGACCATGCTGAAGAATAAGCATCGTGCCGGGGGTGGTGGCACATGCCTGTAATCCCAGTGGCCAGGAAGAGGAGGCAGGAGGATCACAAGTTCGAGGCCAGAGGTAGTCTGCGTACTTAGTAAGACCCTGTGTCAAAAAAGTAAAAAAAAAAAAAAAAAAAAAAAGGCCTGAGGGTGCAGCTCAGTGGTCCAGCACTTGGAGAGCATGCAAATGTGAGGTCCTGGGTTCAACCCCCAGTACTGCAAAAAAAAAAAAAAAAAAAAAAAAAAAAAAAAAAAAAAAAAAAAGCATCGCTGGGCCACAGAGGACAAATGGGTGAGCAGGAGAGTAGGGAGAGAGGGCTGGCACCCTTGGGGCTAGGCAGGGGAGGCTCATTCTACTGAGAACTGATTGGAAGCAGAGGGCTTTTCTGAGGTTGTGGTCTGGGGCTTTTCCTCCTAGTTGTGAAAAACTCTGTTTCAGTTTGGCTGGGAGATTGTGTGATTTTTTGATAAGTTCTCTTTCCTGACATGTACTGGCCACAAGGAGAGCAGGGTGCCCTGGTTTCACAGAGCTTGTGTGGACCTGCACTGGTTCTATTTTTTTTTCCCTTCCTTCCCCCCTCCCTCCCTCTTTCTTTCTTTCCTTCCTTTCTTCCTTCCTTCCTTCCTTCTCCCTTTTCTTTTTCTCTCTCTTTCTTTCTCTTTCTTCTTTCTTTTTCTTTCTTTCTCTCTTTTTCTTTCTCTGTCTCCTTCCCTCCTTCCTTCATTTCCTTTCTTTCCCTTCTTTTTCTTTTCTATCTTTTTCTTTCTTTCACAGTGCTGGAGATTGAACGCAGAGCCTTGCCTATGCTAGACAAGTGCTCTACTACTGAGGTCTGCCTCCAGCCCAACTTTTTCTGTTCGCAGTAGATGAAATCCCATGGTGTTGAAGGCAACATCTGGTAGATCCAGAAACTCCTCTTTAATCAGAACTGGGGAAACTGAGGTGGGGCTGAAGGGTTGCTAGCAAGCTGGTTGCATCTTGAGAGTGGAGGGTGGTGGTCATGCATAGGCCACAAGGTCTATGACCAGGTGATTAGAAAGATGTGAATTACCACCGCCCCCCACCCCCAGGTTTGGGAGGAGTCTAGGGCAGCTTCCAGCCTCCTGCTGGGGTCCTGTTTTGTGGACTGCCGGGCCTTGGCTGGGTACTTGGCTTGTGCTGCTGGGGTACGAGAGCAGGTGCTTTAGGGGCGAGCCCAGGAGGAGACAGCAGGACTGGCACGGGGGCTAGCACTCGGTGGTGACTGCCATCAGATTCTTAATCATTTCCAACCAAGTGGCCGCGTTGTCATCTGGGGCACATGGGTTGTTTGGCTCCTCCTGCGGGCAGGAATAGACATCAGGGCCAGCTCTGGCCCGGGTGCCAGCAGAGGTCTGCTCATACGTTATGCAGACCCAAGGCTGGGTCCAAGAGGAGAGGTTTAAGGCCCCCCGGAGCGTGAGGGGTGTGCTGATGGAGGGCCTGGTCCACCTAGGGCTGTGGGCAAAGGCCCCAATCACAGTCTTGAGGAGAAAACTTAGAGCCCCCAGGTTTTTCTTGGGTGTGCTCACTCTTTTTCTCTGTGTGTGTGTGTGTGTGTGTGTGTGTGTGTGTGTGTGTGTGTGTGTTTGTGCGCATGCGCGATGCTGGGGATCAAACCCCAAGCCAAGTGCTTTTCGGGTGAGCTGCATCCTCAGCCTGGAGGTCCCCACTCTTACGGGGCCCTCCAACGAAAGGAGACCTCGTCCTGTTCATGCCTCCATCAGTCCCTGCGAGAGCTGGGGAATCACTCTCAGTGGTGGCTCAACGCTGGGCTTCCTGGGGACTTTGGAGTTTTCAGAGGGTCGGCTGGGCTGTGGGGAGGTTTCTCCAGCCCTCACCTCTGGGGCCTCCTGCTCTTGGGTCATGGTCAGAGACCCAGCTGGAAACACCCGCTGCTCTCCGTTCTCCCACTGGAGGAGGGCTGGACAGCAGGACTCCCCTCCCCAAGGGCACACCATGCCCAGGGGGAACTCACTTGGCTGAACAGAATGCCTCTCACAGGTTGGGGCCATGCAGTGTCCTTGACAATGCTGATGTGACATAATGAACAACTGCTGAATGAATTCCCAAAGGCTGAGCTGTGTCTGACCAAGTGGGGCCACTGGGAGTTCGAGGGTCAGACCAGTTTGTGCTAAAGAAATTCACCCAGCTGGGTGTGGTGGTGCACACCTGTAATCCCAGTGGCTTGGGAGGCGGAGGCAGGAGGATCGCAAGTTTGAGACCAGAGGAAGTCTGCTTAACTTAGCGAGACCCTGTCTCAAAAAGTAAAGAAAAAAAGGGTGGGGGGGAGCTGGGGGTGCAGCTCAGTGGTCCAGCACTTGCATAGCATACAAGTGCAAGGCCCTGGGTTCAACCCCTAGTAACACACACATAAAAAAAAAAAAAAAAAAAAGAAAAAGAAATTCACCCAAACCGCAGAAGATGACTGTCCAAAGGATCCCCCTCTGCATGATAGCACCCCTCAGCTTTCTTTGTGCTGCCCCTTTGGCCTGCCTCCCTCCCAGGACTGGGGGTGTTTTGAGGACAAGGACTTTGATTTCCTTTTCCTTGGTTCCCTGTCCAGGCGCCTTCTGGAGTTTTTGTGACGCTTATAGGAAGCATGGGCTGGGATTTGGCTCAGTTGGTAGAGTGCTGTGCTGCAGTCTCTAAGGTCCCGAGTTCAATTCCCAGCACCCCAAAAATGGGAGAAGGGCCTGGCAATCCACTCCCAAGGCAATCCTGAGACAGCCATTGAAAACCCTATGAGGGTCGCTATGAGTCAGATACTGACTCGACGGCACCTAACAACAACAACAACATAGGAAGCATGACCGGTGGGAGGAACAGAGAGAAGCAGGTGCCAGAGGCTGCAGGGAAGGAGGCTGGAAAAAGGGCCATTTGTGACAGGGCCTGTAAGAGGGACTGGCCCCCCGGCTCCCTTGGCTGCTTTCTGAAGGGTGAGGCTCAGCCTCTCGCCATCCCCCTAGGGGTGGGCGGTTTGGGGAGCGGGTGCTATGGTGGCCAGGGAATTGGCTAAAATCATTATTTGGGGTGAGGAGGAAAGCTCAGCAATGTAGTGGAGGAGGATATGAGGGGCCTTGAGGTTTGTAACTGTAGGTTCTCAGCCACTCAGTAAGTACCACTGAGCGCCCACTGAATGCGTGGCAGAGTCAGACTCCTTGGAAAAGACAGAAAAGCAAGGTAAGGGGCGGGTTTTGGTCTTCAATCTACTGTCAAGAGTGGTCAAGGTGACAACAATTTTCTCTCTCTGTCTACCTCTCTCTCTCTCTCTCTCTCTCTCATGCGCGTGTACACACCATGGCTCGGCGTGTCTAAAGGAGCCACCCGCCCTCTGGCTTCTAACTCATCTCTCTTCTGAGCCCTCTTAACAGTGTTTACCTCGGCCTGTCGTCACCTTCCTTCCCCACTCTGCAGAAGCAGAGAAGGGCCGGAATCTGTTTCGTGGGAGCCCTGGGTGTGACTGCCCCTGGACTTCTATGATTCACCTTGCCTGCTCCTGCCGCCCTGCGGGCAGGTCCCGGCTCTGGGACATGGCAGGGCAATGGCTCTGAGCATCTGGGAGTCACTGTGTGTGAACAGCTGAGGTGGCCCTCGGGGTGCCTGCTCTGCTTTCCTCTGTCCCAGGCCCTGGGCAGGAAATTCCTCAGCCGTGCGCTGGTTCCTATGGCTGCTATAAATGGTTATCTCACACTGTGGAATTTGTCCTCTCGCAGGTCTAAAGGTCTTCCGGGCTGAGTTCCTAATGGGGACTCTAGGGGAAAATGTGTCCCTGTCCCTCCCAGCTTCTCGAGGCCACCTCCCTGCCTCCCTCCGTTTTCAGAGCAACCAGCTTCCCGTCTTCTCCCCGTGCTGACCTCCTGCGTGCCTCTCGTAGGGTCCCCAGGGATTGCATCCAGTGCCCAGAGAAGCCCAGGACAATTTCCCATCTCAAAACCGTTACCTTCCCAGCGGCTTGGGAGGCGGAGGCAGGAGGATCGCAAGTTTGAGATCAGAGGCAGTCTGCGTAACTTAGCGAGACCCTGTCTCAAAAAGTAAAAAAAATGGGCTGGGGGCACAGCTCGGTGGTCCAGCACTTGCAAAGCATGCACATGTGAGGCCCTGGGTTCAACCCCCAGTACCTCGAAAACAAACAAACAAAAACAAAACAAAACAAACAAACAAACAAAAACTCAACAGAACAACAACAAAAAAAACCCCTTACCTTAATTACACATGCAAAAGGGACATTTCTGTGGGTTCCGAGGATTGGGTGTGCACCCCTCCAAGGAAAGACCACCCCATCTCCCTGTCCATCCTGGCCAGGGACAAGAGAAGCACTAGCCAGCAAGAAGAGCTGCATTTTTCTTGCTTCCTTCGCTCCCTTCGTCTCCCCTGACAGAGAGACACACAAAGCCTCAGGGGAGACCCTGGCCGCCTCATCTTCTTTCCTTCTTTCCTCTTCGAAAATTTCAATTTTAATTTTTTTGAGTGGGTGACTTGGCAGCTCCCTGGACACAAGAAAGGGTGAGACCCTGCCCCTCCCAGGGTCCAGTCCAGACAGCTCTGCCTGGTCCCCAGCCCCCAGCTTTGTATCTTCTCCAGCCTTCTCCCTTAGTCCCTGCCCTGCCACATTCCAGAGCCGGGACTGCCCAGAGGGCCCTCTGTCCCCTCACGTTTTCCTCACTCAAAAGACAAATGAACAAATAAAACCAGACACAAATAAAACAACACCCCTAACAACAATGTCTAAGTGTGTGTGTGTGTGTGTGTGTGTGTGTGTGTGTGTGTGTGTGTTAAAGTGCCGTCGAGTTGGGCCCAACTCCTATGAATGAAACGCTCCCTGACACTGTGCCAGGCAAACGATCTTTTCGTGTTTGAGCCCTTTGTTGCAGCCACTGTGTTTCTTCTCATTTTGAGTCGTGCCCTAACAACAATGCTGGAAGGTTTATACTGACAAATCCTGCCTTGTCCCTGTTCTCATCTACCTCAATTTCCCTCCTCCTGTGTGGAGACCACGCATCTATAACCTTATACTGACAAATCCTGCCTTGTCCCTGTTCTGATCTACTTTGATTCCCCTCCTTCTGTGTGGAGACCACGCATCTATAACCCCTCCTTTTCTTGCATGGAGTTTAGCATTTTCCACGTTATTCTGCACCTGTTTTCTTTTCCTATTTCATGTATCCTGAGGCGTTTCCCCTGCCAGCTCTCAGAACGTCCCTGTTCTTCACCGTTGTCTGCCATCTCAGTGTGGCTGTGCTCTGGTTTATTCAGCTGCTCTTCCTGGCAGATAGAAGATGGTGGTTTCTAGACTTTTGTTGTTATGGACAATACCATAGTGAACTGCCTTACATACATATATTTTTCCTGTGGCTTTTTTTTTTTTTTTTTTTTGGTACTGGAGGTTGAACCCAGGGCCTCGCGCTTGCATGCTCTGCAAGTGCTGGACCCCTGAGCTGCACCCTCAGCCCATTTTTTTACTTTTTTTTTTTTTTTTTTTTTTTTTTGAGTCAGGGTCTCGCTAAGTTACACAGACTGCCTCTGGTCTCAAACTTGTGATTCTCCCGCCTCAGCCTCCCAAGCTGCTGGGATTACAGGCGTGCGCCACCGCACCCGGCTTTTGTATTTTTCCTGTGTTTATAGATAGATTTCAGGGTAAACTTGTAGATACCAAAGTGGGCCAGAGGTATTGGTAATTTTGTAGGCTTTCCCATGGCACCTTCCTGGGGGCTGTGCCATTTTGCACGCCCATCAGTCATCGGGGTTGGTGATCTCCCCTACAGCCTCCCCAAGAAGGAGCTGGCGGCCTCAGAATTTTACAAACCCATCCGACAGACACATCTAGTATCTCAGAGAGCGTCCTTTGCCCTGGTCATGGATGTGGTTCTGGGGTGTGGTAGGCAAACACGAGCGGAGCCTGTGGCCACACGGACTCATGTCTGTGTGTGAGGCCTGCCCTCCTGCCTCCCCCCCAGAAGCGACACACAGGGCCGGGCACTGAAGGTTTATTGTTGGGCTGTCCGACAGGACCAGGGCTGAGCCCCTCACACAGGCTGGTAGCTCCCGTTGTAGCTGAAAGGGGGAGGCATCAAGCAGTCCTTGTCCTCAGGCAGCCAGCGCTGGACGTAGTTGGGGCCCTTGTCCCGGGGCCACACGATCACGGTGTCTCTGGATGCCAGGGATGGGTCCTCTGCGAAGAAGTTGAAGGGCCGGAGCCAGAAGCCCACGGAGTTCCCAGGTGTGGCTGTGTTGGGGATGTCCTCCGAGTGGGGGATGTGCAGGAAGCCCACTGTCACCCAGGCCACCAAATCCTGCAGGACAAAGGTGGGACTTCAGTGCCAGGCGGGGCTGAGTGTTGCCCACATGGGTTAGGGCATTTTCAGATATGCCTAGGAAATGCCCGACATGCCCTCCAGCCTCATTGGAAAGAAGTGGGCAGCTGTGTCGTAACCTTTGAACTTGCCCTTCATACAGCAAGCTACACTCTGGGACCGCGGACAGGTCCGGGGACAGGCTGACTAGGGCTCCGCTGGCTTAGGCCAGAGGTGGGCAGGCTCAGGGACTGGGGGGAGTACCTCATTTTCAATGTTCTCGTTGTTTCGAAGAAACCCCTCAAAGACCACAGGGGGGTCCCAGGGGTCGTTCTGGTTGTAGATGCTGCTGCTGCACAACTCAGACTCCCGGTACTTGGTCACCGCCAGGGGGTACCTGTGGCCGAGGAGGAGCCAGGGCGTGGCCTCAGGGTCCACACACAGTGGGGAAATTCCTGCTTCCCAAGAATGTGCAATATCTCCCGGAGTCTGCAGCCCCCCCCCCCCTGCCCCGTCACCACTGGAGGGCTGGGAACCCCACGAGCTCACCTCTGCTCCCTCCCTGCATGCCAAACCCAGTGGGGGCCAAACCCAGACACACACACAGAGGCTCGGAGGCTTATGCGTAGAAGCCCAGCCTGACGCAGACAGACACGTGGGAGCCCTTGCCAGCGTCCCTGGGTCTCCTCACCTGGCCCAGGTGACCCCCTGCTCCTCCTGCCAGCCTGGGGGCAGCACCTGCTCCGCCATGGAGTGGATCTGCAGGCGGTAGCTGCGCCTGTGGCCCCAGGGGTTCTCCGTGGGGCTGGTGAAGAGCAGGTATTTGGGGAGCGTCTCTCCGAAGCGGAAGGCCGCCGTGCGCTCCCAGGCGTAGTCCGTCTGCTCCAGGGTCGGCTGGACCAGGCGGTGGCCCGGGCTCCAGGGGTTGGTGATGTTTTCCAGCTTCATCTGCAGCGTCTGGAAGCTGTTCCTGGTGCCTGGAGGCGGGCAGGGAGGGGAGGGTGAGGGGCAGGCGCGAGCGGAGCCCTTCCCTCTGCCTGGGGGTCCGTCCTAGACCCCACCCACCACAGCGGCCAGGAGGAAGTGGGGTAGGGGCATGCACTGCGCTAGGTGCGGGGAACGGAGGGCTAAGGAAACCCAAACCAGCGGAGCTCGGAAACAGCGCATGGGTCACCCAGGCGATCGCTGCAATTCCTGTGCAACCCTGGGCCGCTCTCCCAGACCCGTGCTTAAGCCCATGTGTTGCAGTTTGAACTTTAGAGAAGGAGCAGCCCGTCTTTCTTCCGGAGTGACTGGGTGTCCAGGGCACCCTGGGCCACAGGGGTCAGTGGGCTGAGTGGGTGGCAGCTGCCCATCTGGTCCTTGTGGCCTTGTTCTGTTTTGGGATTTGCTATCAGGCATTGTACCCCACGCCTTTTATTTTTATTATTATTTTTTGTGTGTGTGGTGCTGGGGGCTGAACCCAGGGCCTCACACATACTTGGCAAGTGCTCTACCGCTGAACTGCACTCCAAGCCCTATTTGTTTATTTTTAAAATTTTTATGTATTTACATATTTATTTATTTATTTTTGCAGTACTGGGTGTTGAGCCCAGGGCCTCATGCTTGCATGCTTTGCAAGTGCTGGACCACTGAGCTGCACCTTCAGCCCATTTTTTTTTTTTTTTAACTTTTTGAGACAGGGTCTCACTACATTAAGCAGACTGCCTCTGGTCTCAATCTGGCGATCCTGCTGCCTCTGCCTCCTGAGTAGCCGGGATTATAGGCGTGCACCCCCACACCCAGCTCCCTATTTATTTATTGTTTATCTTGAGATAGGGTCTCACTAAATTGCACAGGCTGCCTCTGGCCTCGAACTTTTGATCCTCTTGCCTCTGCCTCCCAAGTCCCTGGGATTACTGGTTTGCCGGCTCCCAAACCAGTCTTCTGTGGTGTGACTTCACTCATCCAAGAGACACACTGAGAATCCCCAGGTGGCGCTGCACTCCATGGGAAAGTGCGAGGCAGTGACATTTCTTACCCTTCTGGGCACTATCTCTCCCCATCCCCATCCACTCCGGTCTGCTCTGCCCGAGGGCAAGGGAAGACATGTACCCGTATGCAGGGTGCCACGTGGCACTATTTACTTTTGCCTTTCCTTTCAGGGGCACAGCAATGGCCAGCTTCCCGCTTCCCAGCAGCGGGCGGGGCAGAGTCTTCTGATTTTATGCCCGGGAGCTTTGGCGCCCTCTGCTGGGGAGGGTGAGCTAGCGGTGGAATGCAGGTGTGGGACGGGCTGTGCGCGTGTGTGGTGGGGAGGGCTGCCCCCGGTCCTACCTGCCACATCCAGGTCGACGCGGTAATGCACTAGGTGGGTGTGCATGTTGCCGAGCAGGTGGGTGTGCACGCGAGTGCCGTGGCGCCGCCCCTCGGGGGTGTAGAAGGTGGCGTGGATGTAGCCGGTGGCGTGCATCTTGGCCTCCATCACGCCGTTGGGGTGGAAGACAAAGTCCCAGATGTAGTCGTAATTGTAGACCGTGGAGGTCGTCCGCAGCACTAGCGCCTGTCCTTTCAGCCCCCCATAGAAGTTGAAGCCACCATTGAAGTTGGAGTCAAAGTGCCGCCTAAGGGGCACCCCCGTGGGCATCTCGAAGAGGCAGAGGGCCCGCGGGTAGTGGACGGGGTCATCAGCGTCGAAGTAGTGGAAGGTGTCCAGGAAGGTGGCGGTCTCTGGACAGTCGATGCCAGGCGCTAACTCGTGGGTGACGCTGCCCAGGCCCCAGCCCACGTCGAGGTACTTGGTCTGCATGCCGGCAGGCGTGTGGCCCCCATACAGCGCCACGGCCTCTTGCACGCTGACCTCGTAGGCAATGCGCTGGCCCCCGAAGAGCACGTTTAGGATCTGCAGCCCGGAGGAGGTGCGCAGCCGGAAGGCGAAGCTCCAGCCTCCATAGAGCACGGTATTGCCGTCCACGGTGTAGCGGGGGCCATTGGGCTGGACCAGGCGCGGGCCACCCACGCTGATGGGGGTGGGAAAGTCCCCGCGGAGCTTGTAGGAGGAGAAGAGGGGCGGCCCCTCGCTACTCTCGTTCCCCTGGCCTTCCGGGAGTGGGTCCTGGAGGACCACTGCGTCCACCTCCCCGTCCGCATACTTCTGAGCCAGTTCCTCTGGGCTCCGGTAGAACTTCCCATTGTACCAGACCTGCTCCACGGTCCAGTGCTGGGCATCTGTGCTCCCATGATCCACAAAGAGCTCCAGCCCGGTGGGGTGCAAGAAATAGCCTTCCACATTGCGCTGTACGATTATCCAGCTGCGGCGCTGGCCGGACGCCAAGCCACGGGGGGCCACGTCCGTGAAGGTCAGGCACCGGCCTCCGCAGTCGTGGAATGCGAAGCCCGTGGTATCCAGGAAGAACTGGTGCAGTGGCTTGGTGGCCTCCTGCAGGGTGTGGTACAGGAGGGTATACTCCGCTGCCGAGATGGGCCTGGATGCCCAGGACAGCTGGTGCCCTGGCCGGGGCAACAGTACTCGCATGTAGGAAGGGCGTGGCAGGGGCCCCACGGCAAACTCAGTGATATTGGGGTGCTCCTGGGCCCCAAAGAAGATGACGGCACGGGCTTCCCGAGGAGGACGTCTTTTCCCGCTATCCAGAAATTTCAGCACGTGCCGCTTCTTGGGCAGCAGCATCTCGATGAGGAACACGGAGTTCTTGGCCATCGTGGGAGCGGACGAGGGCTGCAGCCCCAGCTCCTTCCTGGACTGGAGGAAGCTGTGCACCGCCTTGAGTTCTGGGGCGCTCAGGTCCATGAACACCCCGGTGCTGTCCTGCGGGGTGCCTAGGGGCTGCTCTGCTACGGCCGCCTGCAGCACCAAGATGGCGGCCGCTGCCCAGCCCAGGGCCAGGCTCCGACGCCCCATCGCTATGGAATGCAGCAGAGGAGACAGACTCAGTGGTGTCCTCAGGCTCGCACCTCAGAGTGCCCTGTCCCTCTGCCTCGTGGCTTTCCTACTCCCTCAGCGTCCCTCTCTTGCCCCAGCCAAAGCCAGAGACAGCTGGGGTGACAGGGCCCCACGGATGGTTCCCAACCCAGGCCAGGCTCTGGTCTGAGCACCCATGGTTTCCTCAGCTGTCTGTAAACCTCTTATAGTCCCGGGGACTTTCTTACCTAACTACACTCCCTCATTTTGCCCTTTTTTGGGCATTATGTCATCATGGCAGAACATTCCTTTAGCTAGGGGTGCCATGAATCAGCCGCCCGAGGCTCTGCTCTCTGAAGGCTGCAAAGTGCCTGTTCCCTGGAGAGGCAGAGAGCTGGGCTGACAGCACATCCCCTTTTGATGCAACCAAATACTTGTCAGGGTGACAGATACTCAGATTTCATGAAGTTCAAAGGGTAGGCTCTGGGGTCAAGCTGCCTGGCTCGGAGTCTGGGTCGGCCACACCATGGGGACTGGCTGGGCCACCTCAGGCATGCAGCCTACGCTCCGTTGAGTCTCCATTTTTTCAATGCTGAAATGGAAAGAACTGCAGTACCCACCTCTCTAGAGTTATCATGAGAAACCGACGGGAAAGTCAATAGACAGGGTCTAGAGCAATGCTGGCCTGGTAGGAAACAGGTCCAAAGCACTAGCTACTCCATGTTCTAAAGGGAGACCCGGTGATAGTCTGTAGCCCCTCCAGATGGAAGGTTTTAAGGACTGCTGAGTGACTGAATTACGTGTCGGCTCTGGGGCAAGGATCGGGATGCCCCGGCTCAGCCTGCTCTGGCTTCCCCACGGGGTCCTCAGGTCATGGTCTCCTGGCCACCCAAGGCTATAGGTGCCCACCTGGAGGTGTCACCCAGTAGGGGATCAGGGAGCTGCCATTTCCCTTGCCTTTTGGAGGAGGCACAGCCAGGGACTTTATCTCCTAACTCGGCCCCTGTTGTTTTTGTTGTTAGGTGCCCTTGAGTCATGCCCGACTCATAGGGACACTCATAGGGTTTTCAATGGCTGACTGTTTCGGGATTGCCTTGGGAGTGGGTTGCCACGTCCTTCTCCCATTTTTGCAGTGCTGGGAACTGAACTCAGGACCTCAGAGACTGCAGAGTGGTGCTTTACCAACTGAGCTAAATCCCAGCCCAACTTGGCCCCTAAGCCACCAGTAAAATTTTGTGCATGTAGCTCAGGGCAGAGGCTCCGCCATGCTGGGAGAAGCCCCCACCCCCAGGGACTCTTGCACAGTGAGCTGGCTGCCGCACTCGCTGGCTGCTGCTGTTGCCAGCCCTCAGTTTTCCAGACTCAAAATTGCCCTCGTCCCTGCTGCTAAGCCCCATTGGGAAGCACCCTCTCATATCATTTATAGCTGTCCTCAAGGCCTGTCCCTGTCCTGAAAGTTCTAGCTGACCTTGGAGTCCCACTCAAGGGTTCTTCAGGGCTTCTAGCCACGATCCTGACCTCCTCCTCCAGACAGTGCCCACCTCCTCCAGATGTCTGACTTACAGTGAGCCTGTGCCTGGGTCAAAGGCCTTGAGGGGTCCTTGCGTTCATGGGTGCCTTCGTTCCCCGGATCTGAGCCCCTGCGGGGAAATCTGGAGAAAACGCTTTTTCCTGTGCAGACACAGGCAGAGAGAGGGGCTCCGAGGTCTGCCTTGCACAGTCTCCGCCAGGGGGCCCAGGGGCAGCCAGCCCCTGTGTGGGGCTGCGGCTTGGGTGCCTGTCACTGAGAAACCGGCTCGCAGTATTGGAGTCAGGAAAGGTCAGCATGGAGTGTTCCTCTGGGGAAGGACAGAGGAACTGGGGGAGAAGACCCAAGCATTCAGCCGCTTCGCTTGCTGCTTTTTGGAAAATGTGTTTCGATTGTCATATATTCAACTGGCGGGTGTTGGGAACACAACCGATTTGTCCACTCGAGGGTGGATTTCCCTCGTGACTTCTTTACTCCAGAGAAGCTCTGCTTCCCAGCGGCCCCTCCCCACTCTGCTCTCTGTGCCAAGTTCATGTCCCGCGCCCCTGGTGAAAGCCGGCTAAAACCCTACCCCATGAAGGAATTTTCCGTTTTGCATCTGACCTGATTCAGTTCGCTTCCCCTCTCACTGTCCCCTCAGCACGGCGGTGCTCAGATTGTACCCTAGTGAGCGTCTCTTGAGTGGCGGGTCAGTGGGAGCTCCTGCGGGGTCTGCTCTACCGCCCGACTGTGCTTGGTCATCGCTATCTCCCCCTCAGCCCCCTGATCTTTCACCATCCTCAGCACCCCCCAACCATCACCGCCCATCAGTGTGGTAGATGGGCTACAATGGACGAGCCTATGGTGATGCGCCATTGTCCCCAGAGCCTGCCCTCCCATTAGGGTTCACTCTTGATGTCATGCCTTCAGAGGATTTTGACAGATGTATGATGACATGCGCCTGCAGCCATAGCCCTGTGGTGTCCGATCCCATCAGATCTCAGAAGCTAAGCAGGGTCGGGCCTGGTTAGTCCTTGGATGGGAGACCGCCTGGGAACACCAGGTGCTGTAGACTTAGGAGATGGGCCTGGCAACCCCCTCCTAAAAATCAATCCACTATTGAAAACCCTATGAACAGCAGAGAAGCACTGACAATAGTGTTTCCCCCGTTGCATGTAGGGTCGCTATGAGTCCGATACCCACTGGACGCTACCTAACAGCAACAACATAATGACGTGCAGCCACCGTCACAGGATTTCCAGAAATTCTCGCTGCCCTACAATCCTCCACGCTCTGCTTGTTCATCCCTTTCTCCCCCTCAACACCCTGATCTTTCACTGTCCCCATTCTGCCTGCTCCAGAAGGCCCCGGGGCGGAAGCCTGCAGGATGCAGTCTCTTCAGATGGCCCCTTTCACTGAGTAGCATGCATTTAGAACGTCTTTCTGCTTTGCCAAGAAGGGAGGTGTAGAGGAGACGTTTACTTCTCCTGGTGGCCTCCCGTCCCCACGTCTCCACTGGCAGCAGGGGTCCTGATGGTGGATGAGGGCAACAGAGTCCCAAAGGGCAAGGGAGCACTTGGCAGCCAGTGATCCTCCATCCAGCAGTCTGGAGGCGTGGGGCTCCTCCCTCTCCCACCTCTCCCATCGCCTCCCCCACCACGCCTTCCCTGCACCCCAGAGTTCCCTGGAGCCCTTGGCCCCTGGCTTGGTGCCCTTCTGCTGTTCTGCCTCTGTGTCTTTGGTGTTTCTGCCCCTCACTGCACACCCGTCCCCTTGCTCTCAGCCCTTGTCCAACAGCCCCTTCCCAGTGGCGTGTACCTGTGTGCTCCGCTCGGCCTCGCCTCTGCTCCCAGCCTTTGTTCCTGGGCGCTGACCCCTGACTCCTTCTTGAAGGCTGTTGGACCTCGCCCAGCAGGGAGGGACAGGGTGAGGTATGGGCCAACCAAGGTGGGGACATACCTGGCTCAGGGGTTCACTGGTGGAGGAGGTGCCGGGCCCTGGTGGCTGCAGCGGCTGTGTCGTCGGGTTGCTTCCGTGCAATTGCGCCTGTCACGGTGCCACCTTCCACAAGAGCTGTCCTTGGCTTTCTCTGTTACAGGTTGTGTAATGCCATCCGCTGTTCACCTAGGTGGCATGTGTCAGAGGCCAGAGAGGAGGGGAAGGGGAAATTTGCTAGCCAGTAGTCTTACCAGAAGCAGGGCGGAGCTGATGGAGAGTGACAAGTGCAGCGAAACAGAGAACGTGACCCGTAGGCAGGACTTGGAACCAGAGATGGAGCGGTTTGGGCGCGAGAGTAGAAGCCAGGGAAGAAATCTGCTTCACATCTCTAGGACCCTGAGTGGGTTCAGAAAGGAGAGAGTTGTGGCTGGAGAGAAGGTTGGCCAGGATGGCTGGGCCTGTGGCAAGGAGAGCAGAGGGGAAAGGGACGGAGCGGGCAGCCCCTGTGCAGGGTGTGACAACTCCAGTGGCTTCCTTAGCTTGAAAAGGTCAAAAACTAGGTGAGCGAGGGAGCGACTGGGCAGAGGGGCAAGAATAGTCAGGAAGTGCCCAATGGCTTAGAGGAGCTAAGAGTCAGCTTCTTCTTGGTCCTCAGAGCCCAATGCTCAGGGATTGCTTCCTATCTTATGGCTCGGTGGATGCTGTATTTCTCACCATTCTCCTTTACCCTGCTTACATTGCCAACCATTTCAGAGTTTCCTGGGATCTAGATGAGATAAAGGAAGGAGAAAATAATGAACAAACTTGATATTCAGCTGGGTGCTGTGGCACATGCCTGCAATCACAGCGCGCACATTGGGAGGCAGAGCCAGGAGGACCATGAGTTCGAGGCCAGAGGTAGCCTGCATAACTTAGTGAGATCCTGACTCAAAATAAAAAGTAAAAAATGGGCTGGGGATGCAGCCCACTGGTAGATCACTTGCAAAGTATGTGTGAAGCCCTGGGTTCAATGCTTAAGTACTGCCAAAAAAAACAAAACAAAACAAAACAAAACAAAAAACCCCCAAAAATCCTAAACAAAAAACAAAAAACAAAACAAAACAAAACAAACCACCAAACAAAGACAACAGAACAACTTACTATTCTATTTGCAATTCTAGATTTTTTTTTCCAATTGTAGGTCTTCAGTGTCTTTGAGGAAAGGGATTGGCTTTAGATGCTAAAGTAATGATTGCTACAGTGAAAATTAAAGATTATATCTTTAGAATCGGATATTCTCAGTTATGGGCTTGCCAGTTCCATTGAGTGCTGAAGAAGCTAAGATTAAAGAACAGTTCTAGGAGCAACCTGACTTTGGAAAATATGACCTGTTTCTATTCCACAAAGGACCAAGTGAGTGGCCTAAGGACATACTGGGAGAAGATATTTACACAGATTAAAAGTGAAAGAGCCACACACAGAAGAATGAGGTTGGATCCCTACCTCAAACCACACACAAATATGAACTAGAAACGATCAAAGTCCTAAACGTAAGAGCTAAGAGCATAAAATTCTTAGAAGAAAACAGAAGAGTATATATTCTTTATCCTAGGTTTGGCAAGGGCTTCTCAGATATGACCCCAAAGCACAAAAAACGGAAGAAAAAGCAGATAAACCAGACATTGTCAGGACTAGAACTCAGTGCTTCAAGGGACACCAACAAGACAGTGAGAAGATAACACACAGGGTGGGAGAAAATGTTCACAAATCATGAGTCTTGTAAGAGAATGGTATCCAGAATATATAAAGAACTTGTAATTCAATAATAAAAAGACAGTTCAATTAAAGAAATGGGCAAAGGTTCTGAATAGATACTTCTCTTAGGAAAACGTATAAGTGACCAGTAATCACATGAAAAGACATTCAACATGTTTAGTCATCAGGGAAGTGCAAATCAAAACAACAACACCATTAAAAATCCTCTGTTGTTGTTGTTAGGTGCCGTCGAGTCGTGTCCGACTCATAGCGACCCTCATAGCGTTTTCAATGGCAGATTGTTTCGGGATTGCCTTGGGAGTGGGTTGCCACGTCCTTCTCCCATTTTGCGGTGCTGGGAATCAAACTCGGGACCTCAGAGACTGCAGAGCAGCGCTCTACCAACTGAGCTAAATCCCAGCCCCAAAAAATCCTCTCTACTAACTTTAAACAAAATATTTAAGTAGCTGTGTCCACTATAGTTTTTCTCCTCCACTACAGAGCATTAGAAGTTATTCCTCTTGTCTGATTGCATCCTTCTACCCATTAATCATCCTTTCCTCACCCCCTACCTCTTCCTAGGCTCTGATAACCACTATTCTATTATCTACTTTTAGAGATCAACTCTTTTTTAGCTTCCACAGATAAGCAAGAACATGTACTTGCCTTCCTGTGCCTGGCTTATTGCAGTTCACGTAATGCTTTCCAGCTCCCCCACGTTGCTGCAAGTGACGTAATTCCTCAATACAAAGAAGCAACAAATATCTGAGATGGTGCCGGGTACACTGATCATTACACATTGTATACGTGCTTTGTCATGTCACACTGTACTCCATAAATAGGTACAATTATCACAGTACCAGAAGTGAGGTGTGACATGGAACACTGCCACAAAGCATGTGTCCCACAAAACTCAAAATATTAAAAAACAATGAAATATTGCTTCATACCCACGAGGATGACCATAATAAAAAAGCGATACAGTATCAAGTGTTGCAAGGGTGTGGAAAATTTTGAAATTACACAGTTTGTGGTAATGTAAAATGAGACAGCCACTCTGGAAAACTGGCAGATTCTCAAATGAGTAAACACAGAGCTGCCATATGACCCAGCCATCCTATTCCTAGGTAAATACCCAAGACAAACAAATACATATGCTCCCACAGAAGCATGTGCGTGAACGTTTATAGCAGTGTAACTCAGAACTGCCAAAAAGTAGAAAAAAATCAAATGCTTGCCAACTGCTAAACAGATAAACAAAATGTTGTAGAAACCTACAGTTGAATATATTCAACCATAAGGAAGAACGAACTGCTGTTAAGTGAAAGAAGCCAGTCACAAAAGACCACATATTATATGATTCAGTTGATATGAAATGTCCAGGAGAGACATCATCTATAGAATGGGCATGATCTATAGGGCAGCTTAGAAGTGCATCAGTGCCTACCGAGAGTGGGATGGAAGGGTGGAGTGGGCTGAGAGCTGATGGGCATGGGGTCTCTTTTTGAGCTGATGACAATGTTTGAAAATGGGTGATGTGACTATACTACAATCCACTGATGTGTACACTTTAACTGAGTACATTGTAAGGTACTTAAGTGATTTCTCCAATAACACTGTTTTTTTTTTTTGGGGGGGGAGGGGTACTGGGGGTTGAACCCAGGGTCTCGCGCCTGCATGCTCTGCAAGTGCTGGACCACTGAGCTGCGCCCTCAGCCCTTTTTTTTTTTTTTTTTTTTACCTTTTGAGACAGGGTTTCGCTAAGTTACGCAGACTGCCTCTGGTCTCGAACTTGCGATCCTCCCGCCTCCGCCTCCCGTAATAACACTAGTTTTAAAAAAGTGAAGGATGAGCTGGGCTCGGTGGCGCACACCTGTCATCCCAGCACCTGGGGAGGCGGAGGCAGGAGGATCTCAAGTTCGAGACCAGAGGGAGTCTGTGTAACTTAGC
>VMDO01030541.1:0-21188 GCA_007922755.1 Pedetes capensis | reverse complement strand
CTTGTTCTTTCAAAGGCATTGCTAAATTTAATACCCTCAGAGATATAAATGTTATTCTATATGATTTTTCCCATATAATTTTATTTATTTAATTGTAGTAAGCTTGATTTTTATCTTCTATTTCTTTCTAGTTTTTAAGGTAGAAATTTAAGTAATTTATATTAATCTTCCAAGAACAGAAAATCTTTACAATGTACTTCTTCAATTCCACTTCAAAGTTTGTGTGATATTTTCTTCATAATTTAGACTAAAATAATTTTAAATTTCCCTTTTGATTTCTTCTTTAATACAACTTACATAGAAATATATATGAGAAAATTATTTTTCTAAACCTTCACATGTATAGCATGCTAAATATTTACATATATAATTTTCTAATGATTTATGGAAATATGACTTGGCCTCTCAATCCCAAAATAATCAGTCATCGAAAGCCCTATGAATAGCACAGAAGCACTGACATAGTGTTGAGTATGACATAGTGTTGGGAAGTGTTTTGTTCTCTTGTACATAGGGTTGCTATGAGTCAGATTGGACTCTATGGCACCTAACAACAAAACAACAGCAATGTTTATAATTTCACAGAGTTCTTTTTTGATTTCTAATAATCCAGTGTATTCAAGATGCTGGGCTGGGGTTTAGGTCAATTGGTAGATTATTGCTCCACACTGAGGACCCTGGTTTGATCCGAGCACTGGGAAAATGGGAGGACATGACAATCCACTCCTGAAGCAATCCCCAATCAGACATTAAAAATCCTATGGGGTTTGTTAGGAGTATATGAGGCAGATTTGGCTCGATGGCACCTAACATCAACATCATTCAAGGTGCATACTTTGTAGGATTTGAATATTAAAATGTATCCAGATATTAACATAATGAAATAGCCTACTGCATAGTATATAAAAAGTGTCTATTATTCTGTTGTTGAATTTAGTATTTTATAGATAGGAGTTAATTTGATGAATCTAGTTTAAGTTTTCTATCTTCCAGGTTTTGTGTTTATGAATTCTAACAATTGTCTGGATAAAACTATTGAAATCTCTACATCTAATTGTGAACTTCTTTATTTCTTCTTGCATTTTTACATGTTTTTATTCTAATTGATAGCTTATTAGTTGTGTAAATATCTTAAACTGTTATGCCCCTCGATAAATTAATCTTTAACATTATAAAACCACCCTCTTCAACACTGCATATATTCTTTTCTTAGAATTTCTTCTTAGTATCCATTCAACATTTACTCTGGTATCATTTTTCTTTTACTTCAAGAAATTCCTTTAATATTTCTTGTAGTGTTACTATACTGCTGAAGAGTTCCTACAGTCTTTTTTTTTTTTAATGTCTAAAAAGTCATTTTATCTTCATATCCAAAAGATATGTTTGGTAGATGTAAAATTCTAGTTTGACTTTTTTTTCTTTCCATATGGATTGTACCTCAACACCAACAAAATATCATGATAAGTGGAGAAAAGACTGAACTTGTGCAAGATTTTGTTTTACTTTGTTCTATAGTCAACACCTACAGAAGTAGCAAGAAATCAAAAGAGACATTGCATTGGGAAAAGTTGTTGCAAAAGACCTCTTTAAAGGGCTACTTTTTTACTGGTGACTATAATAATGTTCTTTATTTAATCTAATTTATACGCATGTTGGAAGAGTTTGCTTTTATTTGTTTTCCACTTGGGTGGTAAAAATGTGTACCTTACCCATGTTATACAAGCAGCAATGACTTTTTCTTTCTATTTCATTGTAGTGTTGCCCCCTACCCTAGATATCTCACTCTTGTCCTTACATGATTTACCACATAAATGAAAAACTGTTGTTGTTGTTAGGTAACATCTAGTTGGGTCTGACTCATAGTGACCCTATGTAATGTACAACATAAAGAAACAATCTCCAATTCTGTGCCAGGCAAATAATCTTATTTATGTTTAAGCTCATTATTGCAGACATTGTGTCAATCCATCTAGTTGAGGGTTTTCCTTTTTTTCATTGAACTGCCACTCTTGCAAACATGATGTCCTTCTCCAGGGATTGGTTCCTCCTGACTACACATCCAAAATATGTAAGATGCAGTCTAGCCACCCTTGCTTCCAAGGAGCACTCTGGTTGCACCTCTTCTAGGACAGATCTGTTGGTTCTATTGGCAGTCCATAGTATATTCAATATTCATCTCTAGCACCATAATTCAAAAGCATCAATTCTTGTCCTGTCTACCTTATTCAACATCAGGCTTTCCCAATATATAATGTGACTGAAAATACCATGACATGAGCCAGGGGCACCTTTGACTTCAGGGTGACATCTTTTCACCACTTTAAAGAGGTCTTTTGCAACAGCTTTATGTAAAACCTTGGGGAAATTATTTACAGATCTCTTGGTCTCTTTCTTGTATAGCTCTCATCTTTTTGAGAAACTTTGACTTCTCTTACTTCTAAATTTTAACTACTCTGACTTCCCAGAGAAACTAGTTTTGTGTTTCAACTCAGTGAGTTCTAGGATTTCATTTGACTCCTTCTGTCTGTGCAATAGCCTGACATCTCTCTCCAAGCCATGAGATGGAGCTATTATAGGATTCACCTCATTTGCTTCTTTTTCTTAGGAGATGTTAGTTGTTGTTAGGTGCCCTCGAGTCGTGTCCAACTCATAGCGACCCTCGTAGGGTTTTCAATGGCTGACTGTTTCAGGATTGCCTTGGGAGTGGGTTGCCATGTCCTTCTCCCATTTTTGCAGGGCAGGGAATTGAACACAGGACCTCAGAGACTGCAGCACCGCACTCTACCAACTGAGTTAAATCCCAGCCCTTCTTAGGAGATACTCTCTGTTTTCTCTATTGCAGAAAAGATTTTTATTTTGCTTTTACTTCTGTTGTTGTTCCTATATTTTTTATTTATGTTGTTTGTTGGTTAATTTCTATTGTCTTTTGCAAGAGGGGATTCCTGGTTCCCATGCCTTATAGAAGAACACCCTTCATTTTGAAAGGGTTATTTTTCCTAAATATAGACTTTTGTCTTGTTACGTATTCATATTTCTTTCTGCATCTAAAATGCAATTTTATTGTCTTTTTACCTTCATTCTCCCTAATCAATAATGAGATGTCAAATATACTATAGTTTCATTGAATATAATCTGGTTTTCACTTTGGATACTTTACACCTTGTCCCCATGATGTAATTTGCCATAGTGAGTTATATTTGTGTTTGTGTTTATTTGTACTTCTCTTTGACCTCAATGAATTTGCTGAATATATAATTTTAAGATTTTCATTAATTTTGTAATATTGTCTACTATTTATTATGCTTTATTCTCTCCATTTACTGTCTCTTCTCTTCCAGAAACTCAATTTACGAATTGTTGTTGTTAGGTGCTGTTGAGTTAGGTCCAACTCATAGTAATCCTATGTAAAACAGGACGAAACACTCCCTAACACTGTGCCATGTCTGACACTATGTAAGTGCTTCTCTGATATTCATAGAGTTTTCAATGGCTGATTGTTTCAAGATTGTTTAAGGATTGGGCTGCCAGGTCCTGCTCCCAATTTGCAGAGCTGTGGATTGAACCCAGGGCTTCATAGTGTGCAGAACAGCACTCTACCACCTGAGGAAACCCTAGCCCACAGTTACAAGTATGTGTGATGATTTCATTATTTCCCACATATCAATGAGTTTTAGTTTTTTCTTTTGGTGGTAATTGAGGTTAAAACTCATGGCCTTGCACTACTGAGCCACAACTCTAGCCCAATTTTTAACAATTTTATTTTGAAGCAGGATTTCATTAAATTGCACAGGCTGCCTCTAGCCTGAAAGTCGTGACCCTCTGGCCTCAGCCTCCTGAATTGCCAGGATCAGAGGTATGTGTTGTTAAATCTTTTTTCCCTCTAATTTTGGGATGAATTTTTTTGTAATGATTTAATTTCAAATGCAATCACTCCTTTATATGTCATCTTGAATCTGCTATTAAAGTAAAGGGGATTTTTCTTTCAACTTTTTTTGGTGTGTGTGTGGTGTTAGGTGCCGTTGAGTTGGTATCCGACTCATAGCGACCCTCTGTACAACAGGGGAAACACTATTGTCAGTG
Organism: Pedetes capensis; assembly: GCA_007922755.1. Classification (NCBI taxonomy): domain Eukaryota; kingdom Metazoa; phylum Chordata; class Mammalia; order Rodentia; family Pedetidae; genus Pedetes; species Pedetes capensis. The sequence goes on along the minus strand of VMDO01030541.1, from coordinate 17,108 downwards.
CTTCTCTGCTATTCATAGGGTTTTCAATGGCAGATTGACTTTTGGGAGGGGGTTGCCAGGTCCTTCTCCCATTCAACTTTTTTTTACACTCTAAAAATTTTATTTCTAGTTTCTATGTCCCTTCTGAGTTTCCTTTCCCATATATGTATTCCTTCATTCATATTTTTCCTAAAAAGATTTGAAAGTACTTGGAAAATATACATTTATGTACATATATATATATATATATATATATATATATATATATATATATATATATATATATACACACACACTGCTTCATATATCTTGTTTCCTTATTGTACCATTTTGGTTATCTTGGATTTACTCTTTATTTGCTAATTGACTTGATTTTTAGTATTTATTCTATTTACTAATTTGCTTTTTGTTTCTTTTTGTTGTCTTGGATTTATTCTTTATTTGCTATCTTTTTTTTAAATCACAACTATCATCACAATGTTCTTTTTATTTATTTATTTATTTTGGCTGTACTGGGGGTTGAACCCTGGGCCTTGCAAAGCTTGCATGGTTTGCAAGTGCTATACCATTGAGCTGCACCCTCAGCCCATTTTCTACTTTTTGAGACAAGGTCTCGCTAAATTATGCAGACTGCCTCTGGCCTTGAACTTGCTATCCTCCTGCCTCTGCCTCCCAAGTCACCGGGATTACAGGCATGCACCACCGCATCCGGCCTTGTCATAATGTACTATTTCTGCACAGATACAGTACATTTGTAATTACATACTGGAATTTATAAATGTTTTATTTTTGAGGTTTTAAATTCTGTTACATTTTTCTGGAGAGAATTTTTCCTCAGGCAGAGAGTTAGCTGGTCTGAAATCAAAATTATGGCTCCCTTAGGTGGTCAGCAGCTGAAATGTTAGCTTTCTGGTTTGCTTTTATTCCAGTCCTTCTTGTGTAACCCCAGTAACTATATACTTTAGCAATCAGCCAAGTATTTGGTGAAGATTATGTGCATAGCTGCACTTTTCACTCCATTCTTTTACTTTTGAAATTTTCTACCTATGCTGCTTGGCCTGACAAGTTACTTTTAGCCTGTCAAGTCAATAAAGCAGTGGCTTGCCACTGGTAATAGCAAGGTTTGTGAATTGAGAATGACTTAAGTTAAAAAAAAAAAAAAGGCCAATTCAGGACAAATCATTCAGGACAAATCTCTCAAGAGTAATTGTTCATTAGTTCCTATTTTACTTTTGTTACTCATTAGGGCCTTCGAAATTTTGTTTTATCTACCTACCACTTCATCTGTCTATCTATCTATCTATCTATCTATCTATCTATCTATCTATCTATCTATGTCCTGTCTGAGCACCTATTATTGTTATCTGTGAGAATGTTATTGCAGTCAAATCACTGTGCCAGTACTAGAAATCAGAACACCCAATTGAAGTAAAACTCACTGCTTCATGTGTACCCTTCAAATATTTCTAAATTACTAAAACAAAGTGTTTGACACTATTTTAATCAAGGTCCATATTTTTATGTGAGTTTTCATATACTTTAGTAAACAGACAAAAGTGATTACTATTTTTAATCCACTCATATTGTACTATTCCTCTTAACTTGCACCCTATATACTAATTGGACTAAAATAAATAAGCTTTCTATTTATGCAATGAGGTTCCATGCTTCTACACTTTAGGAAATGCTTTGTCCTGTTATAAAAGTCTTGTAATCCCAACAATTTAGGAGGTTGAAGCAGGAGTATCAGCAGTTCAAAACTTGAGGCAGCCTTCATAATTTAGTGAAATCCTCTTTCAAAATAAAAAAATTTAAAAAAGGTCTGGGATATAGCTCCAGTTATAGAGCACTTGCCTAGCGTGTGTGACACCATGGCTTCAATCCTTTAGTACTGCAATCAATCAATGAAATAAAAGTAAAAGGTTAAGGAAATAATCAGGCTATAGGTGCAGCTCAGTCATAGAGCACTTACTTAGCATGCATAAAGCCCTCAAGTTCAATCCCCCAGACCTGAAAAAAAAGTCCTTTCACCATAGTCATCTTCATTATATCTACATGCTTTTAGAAATTGAGCTTAGAGATCACCTTATAGGAATTTTCCCAGGTCACCTCCTCCACTATCTTTTCTTGAGTTAGTGTCATAAATCTTAGTGTATTTTAGTACATTTAAGACTACATTGTATTAAGTGGTGTAATTATCCATACACATTTCATATTTAAGCTTTTTTAGAACATTATTAGCAGTGTGTAATAAATGACTGTTGAAATCATAAAGAAATGAGATAGTATTGATAAGTTATTTTGGTCTCATATTGTGTGATATCCATAAATATATTCCTGAAAATTTTAAACTTACTTCTGAGTTACTTTATTAAATAATATATTAGCCAAAAGAGTGCTTCTTTTCTCATCCATTTTAGTCTACAGCAGGGTGAAAATACTCAGAACACTCTGTGACCATGAGTTCCACTCAGCTCATTAACTTAAAGTACAGTAACTGTATTTCATTCTGAATAACTCCTTTGATATGCAGCTATAATTATACAAAATCCATCACACACACACACACACACACACACACACACACACACACACACAGAGCAGGCATCTTTCTTGTAGACATGGGGAATATCTTCTGTTTCTCATGAGTATAATTATGCAGAATGACAAGAGTAATAAGTAGTGTGGTAACTGAAGCTTGAGAAGTAAATTGCTGTGTTTTTCTATGTTTATCCATTTACAAATGGAGAGCCTCTGTCCTGGCATTCAGAAGAATATGCTACTCTCAATCTGAATTGTGTCTTTTTTCTAGGATAAATACATTGTTTCAAGTAGTTCTTTGATGAGAAATAAAATTTAATATAGAGCTGTTAACAGACAAGTAGAGAAATTAATTTATTATCATTATTTGTAAAAAATAATTTAAATTACTAACAAAATATTAATGTTCTTCTAGTTTTCTTAAACTATTAGCTTTTAACAATTTTGAAACAGCCACTGAAAACCCTATAAATAGCAGAGAATCACTGACATAATGCTGGGCATGGCACACTGTCTGGGAATGCTTTTTTTTCTGTTGTACATAGTGTAACTATGAGTCAGACCCAACTCAATGGCACCTAACAACAACCACAACACTAGAAAAATAATGAAATTTCATAAAAGGTCAATGTAGAGGAGTAAAGAAGCCATCTTTATATCAGATAATGTCTTAGAATCAGAAAGCTTTAATTTGTAGTTTTATAATCAAGAGGAAAATAATATTTTATGGCATAATGCCCATTTTCTGTGAAGAAAATTTCTATAATTTCTATGAAGAAATTATAGATGATTTCCACAACATCAAACTTCTATCAATGTGAGATATTAAATCTTAATGGGAGCAATGTAAATCTCAAATGGAAGAAAATTATACTTTTTGTCAGGGGTGGGAAACAGACAGTGTAATGACTTATGGTTTCCAAAGTTCAACTGTACCAGCAAAATTGTATTTGTTAGAATATGGTTAGTTTTTTCATTTCCTTGGGTATCATATAAGCAGCATTGGCATTGAGTTCATATAAGATATTACCACTGTAAATGCATGGCTGTGATTTGAAGATTGTGAGAGGTCCACACATACATATTGAATACCATTTTCTGATTTGTGAATATTCTTTATATTTGACCATCAGTGTTTAAGTGGATGAGTTGAGATTTGAGAACTAAGGAAAAATAGTTTATATTTTATTGATTGATTCTGTAGCATCTACACAATACATTACTAATTTTATCAAATGCTGAAAAGAAAAAATTTTGACAATACGTGAAGAAATACCTTGCATCAAATTATACATTATTATATTTTATTTTCTTCTCTTGGGGAAAATTTGAAATTTAAATTCACTAAGGGTAATTTTAAGGAATTTATGTGTTATTTTAATTTTGCTTAAGAAAATAATCCTGAATAATTTGTAAAAGTTGATTTATTATTATATATTTATATAAATTGCTAATTTTCTCATATAAATTATTATATTCTAATTGACATATATTATACTGCAATTATGTATCAAAAATAGTAAAACTTGATGTTACTAGTTTTAAAATATTAATTTTATTTTACTTTGAAAATTTGAATTTGTCATTGTTAATATTATTTTAGCCATTCTTAACCACAAATTGCACTAAAAAGTACTATCTTTGTACTGTTCTTTTTGCACATACTGTATAGATATACAAATCACACATAAATATTTGGCATACTTAAAATTTCATGGAAAGACATTAGAAAAAATACAAACAGACTCTTTAAGAGACAACAGTAAAAGGAATAAAGTCAAAAATTGATGATTTGAGGAAACTAAGACCACAAAAACCAATCATATGTTCTACCAATTTTTTTTCTGTATTAAATATTTGAAAAAGAATGAACCTAAAGTATAAGTATTGACCAAAGTTCCAATTGAGGAAGTTCACGTAAAAAAAGAATCAACAGAAATGAAATTCCTTTTTTATTTAACTCTGAATTAGTAAATATTAAAAATAGATTTCCTGATGCAATTTGAATTATTATATAGATGAGGCATAAAGAAATATTCCACTCATAATTAACTAAATTTTCATAAGTTGCCTACTATTATAGGCATCCATTCTTTTCTGGTAGGGTTTATATGTTTTTGTCCCTCTAAACATGAATGAAAATCCTAACTCCCAAAGGTGATAGTATTGAAGATAGAACCTTTGAGAATTCTTTAGACTATGGTACTAGAGCTCTATGAACAGGATTAATGCTCCTTTAAAAGAGGTTCTAGGGGCTAGGAGCAAAGTTTAGTAGTAGATTTTGCCTATCATGCATGAGGCCCTTGGCTCAATGCTCAGAATGGTTAAATAAATAAATAAATAAATTTTGCAAAAACAAAGAAACGAGGCTGTAAGTCACTGAGTGACTCATTCCACTATAGGTATTCAGGTAGAATGTGCCATCTGTGAATCCAGATGCAGGCATTTATCAGATACTAAATTTCTGGTGATTTGGTATTGGATTTTCTAGCCTCCAGAATTGTGAAAAATAATATTCTGTTGTTTCTAAGATACCAATTTATGGCATGTTGTTATAGCAGTCCAAACTGACTAAGACATTTTCTTAGAGAATAAATAACATTAAAGGTGTTAATAAGCAACATTAGTTGTTAACTTTACTTTCTAATCTTGAGGGAGAAGTCAAGACTACCTTTCCCAGCCTTCTTTTATTCACTTTAATCCCAATTCTCCCAATCTTAGAGAAAAAGAAGTCCCAACTAAAGTCACAGAAATAATACCTCTCCAACTCTCATAAGCCTACTTTTAGTTTTGGTTAAAAGGAGAACAATGACTTTAAATATAGAATATCTCTTTCACATTTACCCACTAATAATTTTTTCTCCACTTTTCCCTCTATTCTTTTGTATTCTTTCTGACGTATAGCTTTTTAACAATTTTTTTCTCAAATAATTTCCTTCCATAACTTGTAAAGAAGCCCAATGGTCCCTAGCCACTTAAAAATGATGTTCTCATCTTTTCATCATCTTCTGTAACTGTCCAATTTATTTGGAAATTCAAATGCAAATTGGAGTGATAACAGGAGAGAGTCATAGAGGCAATCGATCTTAAAAGCTGAGTTTAAATCCTTAAGCTAGAAGAGCAAATTATAGAGAAGGAATGAATATTTGGAGCATGTTCCAGCTGAGTTCACTAGGGAGCAGTCTACAAAGAAGTTGGCAACCATCTTCCTCCCTAGGAAATAACTATGAGCATGTGTCTGCCATGTCTTTTGTGTAGCTCTCTGTCAATAGAATAAAGGGGCAGATATAGCTGCAGTGTACGACTGGCAGGCAATTTGGGGATTGATGAAACAGGCCAAATTTCCTTCTCAGGAGGTATGACTAACATCTGGTGTAGCTTAGCTAACTTAAAGAAGCATCCAAGAGGCAGAGCCACTGAGGAACTTTACACTTTAAAAATAGCTGTATCTCTTGAACAGTGCACCCTTACAAATAAAAAAGTAAATAAATAGCTAGATAACATTTCACTGTATCACTTTTTAAAAAATGATTCTTTGTCATTTCAATATCAGGGAAAATTCACTTAAAACCCTTAAATTACAAGTTAGTGAATATTTTCATATTTATCTGAAACAAAGTCATGTATAAAGCCATATCTGGATCACTTTAGATTTAAATAGCAAGAACATGTGCATGACAAAAGGATAACATATGATGTTGAGCAAGCAAATTGTAATATTAGGATAGCAATAAAGCTAAGTTTTATTGTGTGGAAAATAGGCAAAGCTTAATGATATGTATGTTGGATTTATAGAAATTTTGCTGGGCTTATGGTTCTATTTCCTTCTTATTTTTCTAGTCCAGCCATGGCTCAAGGTCTTTTGAGATAGAGAATAGAAGTAGGATGGTAGATTACTAGTACCCACAGATCGCCAGCTTCTTGGAGGAATAGACTCAGACCAGCAGGAGAGCAGTTACTCTTTGAAGTGAGTGATGGTAGGAAGGCACTGAAGTTTCAGTAACAAAATGACAACCTTAAAAATTAGAAGTTGTAGAGTAGAACAGGAGGGAAAAAAAAACACTCTACCCAAGAGCTCAAACTGGTGGCACAGTAGAGAGCAGGGGCTGACGCACAAGAAAGAACAAGACACTCTGAAACACAATTAACACAAGTTCCAGCTCTGTGCAGAAGTGCAGCCTAACTAGAGAGGGCACTTGGAGCCTGCATAACAACTGGCACTGGGAGTTTTCTGTTCTTCCTGGCATTCCGTCACTGTACGGTGGTAGGAGCCGTCTTGAGTGGGTGCTGCAGGAGCTTGCAGCTTTATGTGTCAAAGTTTTCTGTATTTTCCTTTATCTGGGAACAAACAGCAAGGGTCATATATTGATTCAGCAAATGTTAGCCTAAAGAGCTGGTCTACCTACAGGGAAAAGTCTTTGTTTCTTTGCTTTACGTTTATGTTTTTGTTTGTTTTTGTTTTGCAGTACTTGGAGGTTGAACCCAGTGTCTTGCACATACTTCGCAAATGCTCTACAACTAGATTGTACTGCCAGTCCATTTTTAATTTTTTTATTTTGAACCAGAGTCTCACTAAGTTCCACAAACTACCTCTGGTGGGGTACTCAGGATCTTCCTGCCTCAGCCTCCTGAGTCAGTGTGATCGCAAGCATGTACCACTATGCCTAGTTTAGGGAAAAGACTTTGAATCTCAGCCACAGTGAGCTCCACAGGCATAAGGCTGATATGAGACACAAAAGAGAACAGAAATGGCTTCCTACTTAGGGCCTTGAATTTATTAAAGCTAGCTGCAGAAGCTCCTGGAGGGAAGAGGAGGTGGTTGCAATTGACTCATGTGGGACTTAAGGACTTTTTTAGGTCATATCGGAATAATTTTCATATTTATATATAATTTTCAAATTTTATTTCTTTTGTCTTTCTTTTATCTTTTCCACTCATTTCTTATTTTAAAATCTAGTTTCTTTGTTTTATCTTGTTTTGTTCTGTTTACTGAGATGGGCTCTCACATTGAGACCCAGGCTAGCTTTGGGCTGGGTGGTCCTGCCTTATCCTTGAAAGTATTGCCATTTCAGGCCTGAGTTACCACGCTTGGCTTCTGTTATTTAACTTTTACCCTGTTTTTTTCTTCTTCTTTCCTTTCTCATTTCCACCCTTATTTTTCTTTTTCTTTTTTCTTTTTTTATCTAGATTATTTTCTCTCCTTTGTTTCTTCTTTTTTTAAGTCTTTTCCCTTTTAAACTTTTTAATTTTTCTTTTGTTTATACAATCTTAATTTGGATTCCAACTGCCTCTTCATCTCATTTTTCAGTATTCCTTTCTATTTATTTTTACTTTTTTCTTTCTATTTTTCCTCCCATCTTTTAAGGGCCTCACATATATTTTGCAAGTGCTCTATCACTGGGCAGCACCCCAGCCCATTTTTTACTTTTAATCTTGAGATAGAGTATTGCTAAATTATGCAGTGTGTCTCTGGCCTCAAACTTGCTATCTTCCTGCCTCTGTCTCACAAGTCACTAGGATTACAGGTGTGTACTATTTACATGTGACTGTTATTATTTTTAATATTATTTTTCTATTTTACTTATTCCTTTATTTATTAACTAATATCTTTATTCATTCATTATTATTTTTTCTCTTTTGTCCAGTAATGTTACTATAGTTGTGGAAGTTATTTTTAAATTGATTAGTACTAAATTTCCTTAGCTGTTTTGTGTATACGTTGTAGTTGTTACAAAAGTTACCTTAATTCTTTCTGAGTGGTATTGAGGATTGTTCCCAGTGTCTTGAGTATGTTAAGTGAGTGTTTACCGAATGAGTTGTACCACCAGCCCAGTTGTGAAAAACTGCACCTTCATCCCATCATGGCATGGTCCTGCTTAAACCTTAGCAAGTACTTCAGTTGAAAGAATATGGGGATGAGCCAGACACAGTGGTACATGCCTGTAATCCCAGTGACTTGGGAGGCAGAGACAGGAGGATTGCAAGTTCAAGACCATAGGCAGTCTACATTATTTAGAGAGACTCTGTCTCAAAAAGTTAAAAAAAAATTCAGGCTGGGGGTACAGCTCAGTGGTCCAGCACTTGCAAAGCATGTAAATACGAAGCCCTGGGTTCAAGTCCTGTACAGAGAAAAAAGAAAAGCATAATATGGGAATATGAAAATACACAACTGAAGACTTGGCCCAAGATAAACAAATGTCAGTATGAAAATATAAAATAACAGGAAATATGGGGAAAAAAAGCAACAGGACTCCTCTTAAAGTTAATAATACCACAACAATTGATTCCGATGATAGTAAAGTGTATGAAATCTAAAAGAACTCAAAAGAATGATTACAAGAATGATAAACAAACTCAAAAAGGATACAAATAAATTAGCTGAATGATATTAAGGAGGACACAAATAAACAGTCAGATAAAATAAGGAATACAATGAAGAATATAAAAGAACAATCCAATAAAGAGATAAAGTGTCTGAAAAAAATAGAAATCTTGGAAATTACAAGCTTAATAAGTCTAATAGAAGCTCAGATAAAGGCTTCACTAATAGACTGAGTCAAACAAAAGATAGACTATCAAGGTATCAAGACAAGGCAGATAAATTAGAACACATAATAAAGAAAAAATATAAGAAAAGACAAAGAAAACATACAAGATTTCTGGGATATCATTAAGAGAGTAAATCTACAAATATTTAGCATAGAAGAAGCTGTACCAGTTAAAGGCATAGAAAACATGTTCAATGAAATTCAGAAAATTTCTCCATTCTTGGGAAAGAAAGGAATATCCAGGTACTGAAGGCTTTTAGAATCCTAAGCAGACATGACTAGAAAAGAATCTCACAAGAGTGTACTACAGTTAATGTGCCAAGTGTGTAGAATAAAGAAAGAATATTTAAAGCTATAGAGAAGAGAGACATTCTAAGTCATTCATAAAGACAAACTCATCAGAATAATAGCAGATTTCTCAGTTGTTGTTGTTGTTAGGTGCCTTTGAGTCAGTATCCAACTCATAGCGACTCTACATACAACAGGCAAAACAGTATTTCTCAGTAGAAACTCTAAAAAAATTAAAAAATAAAAAAGGAGGGCATAGAATGATGTACTTCAAGATCTGAAAGAAAGTAACTGCCAACCTAGATTATAATATCCAGCAAAGAAAAAATAAAGACATTACCAGACAAACAGAAACTGATGGATTTCATGGCCACTAAGGCAGCACTTTGGAGAAGGACCCAGCAACCCACACCCAAAAATCAACCCACTATTAAAAACCCTATGAACAGCAGAGAAGCACTGACAGTAGTGTTTCACCTGTTGTATGTAGTGTCTCTATGAATTGGATACTGACTGGATGGCACCTAACCACCACCACAACAAGACAGCACTGCAGAAGATATTTTAATGAGTCTCAAACACAGACAAGGAGGATAAATATATCCATAAGAATACAGAAAATAATCTCATAGGAGGATATACAAACAAATGATGATTAGAAAACAAATACTACAAAGACAACAAAATGATGGGAATTCATATATACTTTTCAATAATTATTCTGAAGGCAAATAGTCTTAATTCTCCAAATAAGACACAGACTGGCTGGTTAGATTAAAAAAAAAAAACAGGATTCAACTGTTGTTTTATGTAAGAAGTGCACCTGGTGAGCAAAAACAACCACAGACTGAAAATAAAAGGATAGAAAAAGGTATTATAAGCAAATGGAACCCAAAAGCACTCAGGAGTAGCTATACTCATAAGTGACAAGAGAATCAAAATAAGTCATTTCATAGTGATAAAGAGAACACTCCATCAAGACAATATAAAAAATTTACATTTATGTGCACTGAATGTCAGTATACCCAATTCTATAAAACAAACAATACTGGGCATAAAGGGTCAGATAAGCCTCAATACAGTAATAATGACGACTTCAATACACCACCCTCTCTGAAGAATAGATACTCTCAATGAAAAATCAAGAAAGAAACATCAGAATTAAAGTATACTGTACATCAAAATGGCTTAAAATATATCTTTAGAATATTCTACCTAATAGCTGTGGGAAACATATTCTTCTTAGTAGACTATGGAATTTTCTCCAAAATATATCACATTCTACAATCTTTATCAAGTTTTAACAAATACAAAATTACTAATGATTTATTGGATCACATCTGATCATAATGGAATACAACTAGAAATAAACAGCAAAAGAAACTTCAGAATATATTAAAACACAGGAAGATTTAACAATGTACCCTTCAGCTATTAGTTGGACATGGGAGAAATAGTGGGGGACTAAAAATTCACAGAATCAAATGAAAATAAAAATACAATTTACAAAAACCTGCTGGGCACAATGAAAGTACTTCTAAGAGGGAATATTATAAGTGCCAAAGAAAAATAATAAATACTGGATTTCATAGAAATCACCCTAAATCCCAGAAACTTGAGAGACTGAGGCAGAGGCTTTTGAGTTCATGGCCATAAGCAGACTGTACAAGTAGTCTGACCCTGTCCCCCCCCAAAAAAAAATTAAATGTAGTGTGGGGTGCAGCTCAGTGGTAGAGCACTACTCTATGAGTATCAATGTCCCAGTGGTATCAATGTCCTAGTGCTGGAAAAAGAAAAAAAAATGTAAAGGATACAACTCAAGGTCTCAGAAAAACAAAATCAAACCAGGGCCAAAATTGGTAGAAAGAAAAAAATATAGATCAGAAGTGAAATTAATAAAATGGAAATGGAAAGAACAATACAGGGATCAATGAAAAAATAAATTCTTTCAAAGAATAATCAAGAATCACAACCCCTTAACCAAATTAACAAAAATAAAAACAGAGAAAACTCAAACTAATATAATTAAAGATGAAAAAGCGTATACCAAAATATACCACTGAGATCCAGATGATCATTGGATAATATTTTAAAAACTCAAGCTCCAACAAATTGGAAAATCTAGAAGAAATGTATACACATAGAGAAACTTATGACCTAACAAAATTCAACCAAGAAATTAAGAAATCAACAATAAGCAACAAAATTGAAGCAGTTATAGTTTCCCAACAATGGATGAATGCATTGTTGAAATCTACAGGACCTTTCAAAAAGAACTAACAGTAATGCCTCATAAATTATTTCATAAAATAGAAAGGAAAGGAAATCATCCAAAGTCATTTTATCAAGTCAATATTACCCTCAGGCCAAAACTAGAGAAGGATGCCACAAAAGAACAAAACTGTAAGCCAATTTATTTGATGAATGTAGACAAAAATTTTCTCAATAAAATACAGTGATACCTCAGCACTCAACCACAATGCTTTCTGGAAGCCTGGTTGAGTTTCAGTAAGTTTAAGTGCTAAGCACTTTTTTCCCTATAAGATATAATGTAAATGAAAGCTAGGTGCTGTGGTGAACACAAGTGGCAGAGACAGGAATATCATGTATTCAAGGCCAAAGGCAGCCTGCATTACTTAGTAAGACCCAGACTGAAAAGAAGAATGAAAAAGTAAATTGGCTGGAGTGCAGCCAGTAATAGAGTACTTGCAAGTTATGTGTAAGGCACTGGACATAATCCTTAAGTGCCACAATAAAATGCATACATTCATACATACATACATACATAGACTGTAAATGTATTTATTAGTTCTAGGACCATCCTGAAAGTCTAATTCAGACCTACATATGTCACTCACATTATTAGCAATAAGTACTTTCTTTTAATTCAACTATTGTTCTTACTATTTTCCTCTTTCCCTCATGAACACAGCCCCAGGGCAAGTCTGCATTGCTTGAAATCAACATAAAAAGTGACTTCTCCCCCTGTTTTTTACCTGGAAGTATCAGGACTAAGCATGGAATTTCACACATAGTATCTGAGTGTCAACCAAGTAGTCAAGCACCTAATTAGAATTCTCTCAAAAATATTTGTCAAGGACCAAAATATTCAAGCACAGAATGATTTGAGTGTCAAAGTATCATTGTACTTTCACATTGAATTCAAGAAGATGCTACAAAAATCATGTCTCATAATCAAGTTGGTTTCATGTCAGGAATGCAAGGATGGTTCCACATACCCAAATTGATAAACATCATACAACATATAAACAGAATCAAGGACAACTATTACATGGTAATCTCAATAGATGTAAACATACAAAAAAAGCCTTTGAAAAAATTCAAAACCTCTTCATGATAAAATCTCTACAGTTGGATCATGCCTCAACAATACAAATGTTGCATAAAACAGATGTAGGATACAAAATCAACATGCAAAATTTAGTGGTTTTCTATAAATCAATAACAAACTTGCTAAGAAAAACAATCCCATTCAAGAAAAAGAAAGTTAAAAACCTAGAAAAACCTAACCAAAGAGATGAAATATCTATACAATGAAAATTATAAAACATCGAAGAAGGAACTTGAACAAGACACTAGAACATAGCGATATTATGTTCATGGATCAACAGAATTAATGTAATCAAATGACCATATCACAGATAGTGACCTACACATTCAGTGTAATACCCATCAAAATTCTCATGATATTTTTTCACATAAATAGAAAAAGAGAAAAAATTCCTAAAATTCATAAGGAATCATGAAATACCCCACATAGCTACATCAATTCTAAGGAGGAAAAGCAATGCTGGAGATATGACAATATAAAACTTCAAATTATACTACAGAGCCATAATAAAAAGCAACATGGCAATGGCAGAAAACAGACACATAAAACAAGTAAATAGGATAGAGGACCCAGAAATATATCCACACAAATATAGCCATCTGATTCTTGACAAATGTGTAAAAACCATACATTGGAGAAAAGAAAGGCTCTTTAATAAGTGGTGCTTGAGAAATTGAATATTCACAAATAGAAGACTGAAGCTACATATTCTCCATCTGTAAACCAAGGAAATAAAAATGAATCAAAGACTTTAATGCTAAACCTACAACTTCAAAACTACTAGAGGAAATAATAAGAAAAGAATTTAAGATGTAGGCACAGGCAAATGACTTCCTCATTAGGACTCCAATAGCTCAGCAACTAGTAAGAAGAATTGATAATCCACCAAAATATAAAGTTTCTTGATGATTAAAAACAGCACTTACCAGCATAAGGAGACACCCTACAGCTGAGGGAAAAGTTTTGTCAGCTATTCATCTGAGAGTATATTAATATTCAGGATATATGATGGTGTTAGCTGCCATCCAGTGGGATCTGACTCATGGCAATTCTACGCACAATGGAACAAAACACTCCCCAATTATGTGCCAAACACATGTTCTTATTTATAGTTAAGCTCATTCTTGTAGATACCGTCAATCCATCTAGTTAGAGGTTTTCCTTTTTTGTTGACCTGACACAATCTCAAATATCATGTCTTTTTCCAGAGGTTAGTCCCTCATGACTACATGTCCAAAATATGTAAGACATAGACTAGACATCTTTGCTTCCAAGGAACACTCTGGTCGCACATCTTTTAGGAACTATCTGTTGGTTGTTTTGGCAGGTCATGATATACCAAATATTCATCTCCAGCACCATAAATCAAAAGCATAAGTTCTTCTCCTGTCTCCTTTATTTGCTGTCCAGCTTTCACAAGCATAGGATGAGACTGAAAATACCATGGCATGTGTCAGGTGCACCTTCATCTTCAATATGACATCTTTACTTTTCAAAATTTTGAAAAGGTCTTTTGCAACAGCTTTTCCCGGTGCAATGCATCTTTTTATTTCTTCACTGCTACTTCCATGGGGGTTGATTGTAGAATCAAGTAAAACAAAATCTTGGAAAACCTTAACTTTTCTCTATTTATCATGTAGTTTCTTACTGACCCAGTTGGAACGATTTTTGTTTTGTTGATGTTCAGGCAAAATCCATACTTCACTTTCAGCAGAGTGTGTGATTTTCATAATGCAGGTTGTTAATTGAGTCTTCATCCAATCATGCTGCTGCATTCATCTTCATAAAGTCCAGGTTCTAGGATTATTATTCAGCATAGAGATGGAGGAAATGTGGTAAAAGGATACAGCCATGACACACACCTTTCCAATTTTAAACCAGGCATTGTTTCCTTATTCTATTTGAATGACTGCCTCCTGGTTCATGGTACAGATTCCTTGAGTACAATTAAAGGGTCTTGTATTCCTATTCTTTGAAGTGTTGTCCATAATTTGTTATGATCCACACAGTCAAATACCTTTGAATAGGCAATAAAACATAGACATCTTTCTGCTATTCTCAGCTTTCAGCTAATATCCATCTCACATCAGCAATGATGTCCCTGGTTCCCCACTGTCTTCTAAATCTGGCTTGATTTTCTGGAAGTTCCCTGTCTATATACTGCTGCAGTTACTTTTGAATGATCTTTAGCAAAATTTTGTTTGTATGTGATGTTAATGATATTTCTCAATAGTTTCTATATTCAATTGGATTCCCTTTCGTGGGAGTAGGCACAACTATGGATCTCTTCCAGTCATTTGGCCAGGAAGCTATTTTCCAAATCTCTTTGCATAAACAAGTTAGCACCCTCAGTGCTGCATCTGTTTGTTGAAACATCTCTACTGGTATTCAACCAATGTCTTCAAGGTAAGTTCCACTTCTTCCTTCAGTACCATTGGTTCCTGATTATATGTAGCCCCTTGAAATGGATGGTCATCCACCGATTCCTTTTGGTATAATGACTCTATTCATTCTTTCCATCTTCTTTTGATGCTTCCTGGATTGTTTACTATTTTCTCTCTAAAATCCTTCATTATTGCCACTCAAGGCTTGAAGTTTTCCTTCAATTCTTCAAGCCTGAGAAAAACGACTGTGTTCTTCCCTATTGGTTTTCTATTGCCAGCTCTTTGCACCTACTATTAAAATATTTGATTTTTTTATTCTTGAGCTGCTCTTTGAGATCTTCTGTTTAGTTCTTTAACTTCATCATATATTCTTTTTGCTTTAGCTGTTTCACATTCAAGGGCAAGTTTCAGAGTTTCTTTTGACATGTAATTTGGTCTTTTCTTGTTTTCCTGTCTTTTTAATAACCTTTTGCTTTCCTTATGAATTATATTTTGATGTCATGCCACAGCTCATCTGGTCTTCTACCATTAATATATATTGCATTAAACCTGTTGATTAGGTGGTTTCTGAACTCAGGTGGGAAATACTCAAGGTCATACTTTGGGTCTCTTACATTTGTTCTAACTTTCTTCAGTTTCAGTTTGAACCTGCATATGAACAACTGATGGTCTGATCCACAATCCACACTTGGTCTTGTTCTGACATTTGAAATTGAGTTTTCCATTTTTCTTTCCATAAATGTAGTCAGTTTGGTTCCTGTATATTCCATCTCTTGAATTCCATGATTATAGTCACCATTTGGCCTGCAGCCATAGCTCTGTGGCATCTGATCCTGTCAGATTTCAGAAGCAAAGCAGGGTCAGGCCTGATTAGTACTTGGATGGGAAACTGCAATACCAGGTGCTGCAGGCTTGGGAGAAGGATCCGGCAAAGCACTCTCAAAAATCAATCCACCATTGAAAACCCTATGAATAGCAGAGAAGCACTGACAACAGTGTTTCGCCTGTTGTATGTAGGGTTGCTATGAGTCAGATACTGACTCGAGGGCATCTAACAACAACAACAACAGCAACAACAACCAGTCACCATTTATGCTGATGAAAAAATGTATTTGCTATGAAAATGCCATTAGTCTGGCAAAATTGTATCATGTGATCTCCAGCATTGTTTCTGTCACCAAGTCCATATATTCCAACTACTGAACCTTTCTCTTTATTTCTAATGTTTGCATTCCAATAACCAATAATTTTCAGTACATCCCAATTACATGTCCAATCTATCTGAGTTTGCAGAAGCTGGTAAAAATCTTCCCTAGCTTCATCTCTGGCCATAACTGTGGATATGTAAGTTTGAACATCAGTCATATTAATTGGCCTTTATAATAGATGTATGGATATTACTCTATGCCTGGCAGCATTGTACTTCATGAGAGAGACAGAGATTTTTTTTGATGATGAATGCAACTCCAGTTCTCTTTAATTTTCATTGCCAGCATAGTAGATCATATGATTATCTGATTCAAAATGGCCTATCCCAGTTTATTTTAGCTCACTGATCCCTAGAATGTTGATGTTTATGCATTCCATTTCCCTTTTGATGACTTCTAATTTTCCTCGATGCATACTACATATATTCCATGTTCTAATTATTAATTAATGTTTACAGTTGTTCCTCATCATTTTGAGTTTTCCCGTATCACCAAATGGAGGCTTCTGGGGCTCTATTCCATTTCTCTCATTGTGATAGACTCTAGTTTTTTTTTTATTAGAAATTTTTAATGTACATCATAATGCAATTCATTTTGACATGCTTTTCATTGTGACAATTTTCATATATGCAATTTGATAAGCATTATTCATATAGGTTACCCCTTACTCTCCTCTATGTTTCCCCCCTCCCCCCTTCCTATCTAAGTTTCCCATCCAAGTCTTCTCTATCTTTTACTATATAGTATTTTTCTATATGTCCTTGGGTTCCATTTCTGTTTAAGATAGAAACTTTTCCTGTAGTGGTCT
>VMDO01030540.1:7258-21275 GCA_007922755.1 Pedetes capensis | reverse complement strand
TCTCTCTCTCTCTCTCTCTCTCCCTTCTCTCTCTCTCTTTCTCTTTCTCTCTCCCTGAAATGTCACTTCCAAGGCATAAATTATGGCACATGTACAACTTTTGAACATAGGAGAATGTATTCCTCAAACTGGAAGAATATGTTGTTTTTATATTCAGTAAACTCAGATATAGTAACAGTCACATACAAACAAAAGTTTCATTAGAAATTATTTCAGTATTTTAATGTATTGGTCAGCTTCTAAGGTTTATAGGGTGTCAACATATTTTAAGTCTAATATTTTTGTGTTATGATAAACAGTTTTATTACACAAGTTTGAAATTTTGTATTTCATAATAGAACAAAGATAATCTATAGTAATCTTAGTAAGGGGTGATATTTTAGTCTATAAAAATTAACATACAAATGAATGCAATGTACAAATTCTATTTTATGGTTTAAAAGATATAGGTGTATGATAATCAAAAATGCAATGTCTTATGCACTTTAGTCTTTAGCATAATTTTAATTTATTTAAAAGGAGTAAGGATATTTACTACATATAGCAGTAGTATATGTATATTAACTACTGCAAACTTTGAACTATGAAAAACAAAGAGATCCACAACTCTCTATGATTCCATGCAAGTGAAATGAGTCAATGATGATAAAATAATATAATCATATAATATTATAAAGTATACATAGGCTGTAAGGTCATGAATGCCAGTGAATTTGAAGACTATTTAGAAATTTTTAGTCAAACCAGTAATATGCTAATTATCGTTCCAGATAAATGAGGTAAAAATGCAATAACTACAATAAACAAAGAAAAAATATCAAAAATTCAAATAGAAGCCAGGCAGAGTGGCAGATTCCTGTAAAACCAGCACTCAGGAGGTAGAGGCGGGAGGGTTGTTGCAAGTTTGAGGCTAGGCGAGTATACATAGTTCCAGGCCATGTGTTTACATAGTAAGACCCTGTCTCAAAACAAAAATCAATCAAACAACAGCAACAAAAAGAATATGTGCATAAACTGTTAATAATTTTGGTTTTAACTTTAAAATAAAATGATTGTAAAAACCAAAAAAATACTTTTGTGCAAAAAAATGACTTCCGTATTCTGACATTGCATATCAATAACAAGAAATAAACACTTTTTATGGTTTGCGCACTTTTTCACATACTTTGCAATGCTTCTGAGACATTAAATGTACATACTTAATCAGACAAAACTACAGTGAATGTTGTACATTATTTTTCTCCCTAAAATGTATCATGAACATGTTTTTTACTTTTATTTTTTGCTTGTTCTTTGGTATTTATGAGTTAAATCCCAGGCCTTGCACTGGGCTCTACCTGTTACCCATTTCTAATGTTATGTTTTGAGTCAGGGTCTCCCTAAGTTAAGAAGGATATCTCTGGCCTTAAACTTGCAATCCTCCTGCCCTCACCTCCCAAGTCACTCGGATTACAAGAGTGTGCCACCATGCCTGACTTAAATATTCCTTTTCCATTTTAGAAAATAAAAAAACAAAAGTACTTCATGTTTTAAAAACATTGTGTATTAATTCATACGCTAGGGTCATTATAATTAAAGGATTCCATACTTGATGAACATTTAAAATCCTCTAATTAATGTCTCTTGCAAATGATGCAATGATTTATGTGGTTAAATTCATTTCCTTGCCTACCTGTGTGTTTCTGAAGAATGTTTTCTTAATGTGAAAATTAAATTTTGGTATATACTGAGAAAACATCTTCTGAAAATTACACTTTTTATTATATGTAATTTATAAATTAAACTTTATCATTAGTATGCATGTATAAGAATAACAAAAGTATGTATAGAATTTGGTACTATTCATGATCGTTAGGCATTGTTGTTAGGTGCCCTTGAGTGTAGTCCAATTCATAGGGACCCTCATAGTGTTTTCAATGACAGATTATTTTAGGATTGCTTCAGGACTGGAATGTCAGGTCTGCCTCCCATTTCTGAGGTGCTGGGGATCGAACTGGTCCTCAGAGAGTGCAGAGCAGCCCTCTACCAACTGAGCTAAACTACAACACTGATCATTTGTCAATAGACCCCGCAATAATTTTTCCTTAACTACAGCATTATAGAGAAAATGTTTTTACAGAATAACAAAAGGAAATATTAGAAAGAAGAAGGAATTAACCACTGAGCTCATGATTCTCTCAAAAATACATGATATAAAGCAAACTTGTTTTATAGTTCAGTAAAATAGAGTATATTGCTTTGAAGAGGGCTTTGAAAAGCATGGCATTAGCAAAAATCATTCTTTGCTTTAGAACTTTATAGTAGATATCTTGTATAAATTTACAATGTCTCTTTTTGATGTTTGCATAGGAGTAAATTGATCCTCTGTCCTTTAATATTAGTGCCATTTAGTCATTAATTAGACAAACTTTTGATTACCTACAAGTCTAAGAAATTATTGTAAATACTAAGAATCCCAATGATGAATAAAGGACATATTGATAACAGGATACAGGTAAGAAATAGGCAACCAAAAATCAAATTATTTTCTCTTAAAAAGTTATAGATATTAATGAGAAAGTGAAGTACTTGGCATATGACCAAAAGAAAGATTGTCCCCAAAGCCATTCTTATTTTGTCATTGTTTACAAAAGAATCTGACAATTTAAGTGATCGCTATCGCTATCTCAAATTTATCTCCTCTCTCTTTCTCTCTTTCTCTCCATATATGTATATATATATATATATATATATATATATATATAGAATAATTACACATATAGAAGAATCACACATATAAAAATCTCCAAAAATAAGTACACATATCAAAATCAATATGTTCAGTGAGTAATATTAACAGAATTGTCCTATAAACTTGGTTTTCCCATATTACTAACTTATACATGGATGTAGAATCTAAGGGTAAATATATTAAATATCCTGTCTACATAATGACAGAAGTCAATACAACAAGAATGGAAGAGAGAGGAAAAAAAAAGAATGTGGTCACCACTGAGAAGCTGAATTCACACAGAAACTTACCATCAAAGTTCTCTTTATATGAGAAAAATGATCCTTGTGCCCTCTTTATCTTTGAAATCTCAATTTCTTTTTAATGTGAAAATGAATATTTTCTTTTCCTTTTTTTTTTTTTTTTTTTGTAGTGCTGGTGGTTGAACCTAGGGGCCTCGCGCTTCCAAGTTTTGCAAGTGCTGGACCACTGAGCTGCACCCCAGCCCATTTTATTTTTTAAATTTTTTGAGACAGTGTCTCACTAAATTACACAGACTACTTCTGGTCTCAGAGTTGTGATCCTCCTGCCTCTGCCTCCCTACTCCTTGGGATTATAGGCATGTGCCACCACACCTGGCTAATAAGGAACATTTGCTTCACTGATAATCTAGATAAGAAATATTTCTCTGAGGTGGTACAATTTTATCTGACAACTTGGATTGTGGTAAATACAGATTAGAAAATGTGAGAAAGAACTGTCTATGCTGAATGGAAATCAAATAGCTAGAACAGGGATGAACAATACTTTTAAATTTATTTTATTTTATTTTATTTTATTTTTTGTTGGTACTGAGGGATTGATCCCAGGGTTCCCTACCACTGATATGCACCTCCCAGCCATTTTTATTTTTTTAATTCTGAGACAGGGTGCCTCTGGCCTCAAACTCACCATCCTTCTGCCTCAGCCCCCTGAGTCACTGGGATTATAGGAGTGCACCACTTAACCTGGCTGAATTTAGTGTTTTAAGTGTGTTTTGATCAAGAAAATCCATTGAAAATGAAGAGGAGTAACTGAGGAGGCATGTGGCAAGAATGTGCTAAGCAAGAGTCATATCCTGTACTATATCTGGTGGAGTTTAAGAATCTGAACAGATGAGAAATTGAGTAGATTTTCATTTTTACAATTATGTTGTGCCTTCTCTGATGAGAGAAATCTAAGGAATGTAGAAACAGAAATGATAATCCCTAAAAGACATAATGATACCTGGGCCTGGGTAACTACTCAGGTATCCAGAAACTGCCAAGTTCAGAATACAATCTCCAAGTTATTGCTAATGGGACCAAATGATGAACTGGGGTAAAAGATATGAGTACAAAGGGGAGCGAGGGGGACACAGCATGAAAATTTCAGAATTTTGGTTTAAGCAGCCATCGCCCTGTAGCATCCAATCCCGGCAGATCTCAGAAGCTAAGCAGGGTCGGGCCTGGTCAGTACCTGGATGGGAGACCGCCTGGGAACACCAGAAGCTGTAGGCTTGGGAGAAGGACCTGGCACCCCCTCCCAAAAGTCAATCTGCCATTGAAAACCCTATGAACGGCAGAGAAGCACTGACAATAGTGTTTCCCCTGTTGTACAGAGGGTCGCTATGAGTCTAATACTGACTCCACAGCACAACAACAACAACAACATAAATGATGAGAAATAAACTGGAGAAATGTGTTTCAAGAACAAGGATAAAATAAAGGAATGTGAAGTTTGTGATAACAGAGTTTGATGTATCTATTTGACATTTGTCTTAGTACACCTTCTGTTGTTATAAAAGAGTACATGAGAGTGGGAAATGTTTAAAAGAAAGGTTTATTCGAGCCCATGTTTCTGCAAATCCAAAAGCATGGTACCAGCATCTGCTCAGCTTCTGTGGAGAGCTTCATGGAAGAATGAAAAGTAAGCATGTGCAAGGAGAGATGGAGCCAAAGGGGACCAGAAGTACATATGATACAAAACTATATTAAATTCTTCCTGAGGGTTGTGTCTGTGTGACTTGAATACTTCACCATTTCTTAATAACAGTACATTGGCAATTAAATTTCAACATGAGTTTTTGCAGTAACAAGCCACATCTAAACCATAGCAACACTCCAGGGAACATCATGACTAAGAGGTTGGATATATGAATTTGAGATTCAGGAGGAAATTTGTTTAAAGCCTTAGGCCTTAGCTATAAACTTGCATTTTAGTTAAGATACAGAATCAAAGCAAGTATAACACAAGAGATAGCCATTATTTGAGATCAGGAACACAGAAAGACAGAAATAGAAATAGACAGACATAGTGAGAGAGAAGATTAATTAAGAAGTATGAAATGGAGAAACCATGTCTGCAAGAGAAGGAAATATTTGATTAACAACAAAATATCCACAATATATATATATATATATATGAAATTATATATATATATGAAATCATATATATATATATGTATGTATATATATATATATATGGAAGCACAACAAATTTCTCTAAATGCTGTTTCTTATTGGAATATATTCTAATTCTTAAATTGTTCAAATTTCAAGCACCATAGATATTTAATGCGCCATAAATCTGTTCAGCATCAGACCCCAACACTAGAGTTACAGACTCCAACAGCACTACAAATATAAATGCTTGAACCCTAGAGTTTGAACAAAAAATTTCCTTTCTCAGATTTAAGAAAGTCAAATATTAACAAGGAAGGGTAGAGTGGCTACAGGTCAAATATGTTGGACGTTAGAGAGTGGTTAAAAAAGAAGGTCTGATGAGATATTCAAAAGAAGTCATGGATACCTGATGTGTTTGTAAAAAAAGATGTGACAATCTCTGAATCATAAGCTAATGGATAATATTACATAACCATAGTGCTTCATCTCTTTCAGAGGAGGAAAGTTTTGAATTTAAGTTTCAAAATAACAACCAAAAAATGGAAATAATTAAAAAATCATGTTTTTACTTTGAAAGGAAAAAAGAAAACAATATGCTTAAATCTTCTAACTCTTTCCTAGGTAATTCTTAGAATAAGAATTCTTAAGTACTCTCAGTCAAAATTCTTGTAGGCCACATATCTGAATCTAGATTTATTATGTAATCATATATATGTATAATAAAAATAATATTCATTTATGAGATGCCTATTGGGAGCTAATAGAATCTTCAGAAAACTAGCAGTGTAAAAATATGCTGGGAATAACAAAGAATCATAGAGACACATAAGCAGCTATTACAAAGGACCATATCTGCAAGAGTTTTAACCCATCATCACTCAAATCCACCTTCCAGAACAGAGTTTTTAAATGTGTGAGACTCAAATATTTGTCTACTTCTCAGCCTGTCCAAAGACTGTGACAGCAATAAGCATGGCTCCATGTTTCTGAGTTGCAAAGTAAGACTTCCTCCTGTAAATGTAACCCTGTTCAAATGGAAGAAGAGGTGATATGGGAAGGATCTTTATATCTGACTGATACATAGCCAAAAGATGACAAATATCCTGTACACTTGTTAAGGCTGAATAAAAAGAATATTCTTCAGTGTCAGGGAGGTATGTTTTATCATGTAATAACAACAAAGGTTGAGTCTCTAAACAACAGTTTTATTTCTTTTTTATGTGTAGAGCACTCCCTAGAGAGCCAGCTAGCCACAAGACCTATCTGGCCCACTTGGATGTCTGAGACTCTTTCTCCAGGCAGTAATCTTTCCACTACATCCGAGAACTCCTGGGTGTTGAGCTTTCCAACATGTTCCTGGCATCCAACTCCTCTGCTCAGACCTCCCAACACCTGATTGGCTATTTCCAAATTATAGTATGGCTCCTGATTGGACCCTTAAAGAACAGCTCCCGATTGTTTCCTTTTAGGATGCCTCATGTGCATCTTCCCCTTGGTAGGTTAAGCTCCAATCACCTGATATGGCATGGCAGTCTCTGACTGGCCAGGTTAGGGAATATAAGGATGGTGCATGGAGCATTCAGGGTCCATTCCAACAACCAGGATAGATGTGATAATAAATATCTGAGCACTTGGAATTGACATCATCACTGAAAGAAAGAAGCAAGGAGCTGCCATGGGCATAAATCTCTGATCCTGTCTTTCTCAAGGCTTCTCAGAGTAGCCATGGGTATAAGTCTCCTTTCTGGGAGGCATGGCTCCCCTGCTCTTGGCTCACCCTCACCAGATTTGGGTCTTTGGCAACTGGGTCCTGCTCTGGATTGGAGGCCTATGACTGGAGCAAAACCAGTGGAGGATGACACCCCACATTTATGTGTTGTTTCTGCAATGGTTTTCAATGACCTTTTGTTATTGCTTTTTGTTAGGTGCCATCAAATCAGATCTGACTCATAACACAAGGAAATACTACCTGATCCTATGACATACTCAGCACTATTTCTGACAGTGCTTTTCTGCCATTCATAGGTTTTCAATGGCTGATTGGAAATGGGATGCTTGGTCCTTCTCCCAAGCTCACAGTACCCAATGTTCCCAGGCAGGCTCTCATCTAAGTACTAACCAGGCTTGACCCTGGTTAGGTTCTGAGATCAAATGGGCCCTGAGGCAACAATGGTACTACTGCAGGCTCAATTAAAGCTTATGAAATACACATATCTGCAAGATTGTTATTCATCTTAGAGGGTAGTATATTTACTATAAAGATTGATAGTAGTAAAAATTATATTTATATTTGTAAAAATTGGAAGACAAGTAATGTCATGAAATTTTTATACTTCCATTAATGTTTTCAGATTAATCATGGGGGTCTTGTAACAGTTTTATCTTTCAATTATGATATTTTATAAAGGTGAAAGTTTAAGTTAAAGAATATTGGAATTCATCTGGGAGAATAGGAAATTGCTAAAATTTCTTAAAATATATATATAATGACTATGTTTCTCTTGGTGCCACAGATCACCTGCCTTAAAATTAAATTTGATTATTAAAAACATGCACATATATGAGCTTAACCCTAAAATTAGTTTGGTCTATTATCCTTCAGAGATTTTCACTTTTAACAAGTTGTCTGGATGGTCATTAAGCTGACAATAATGGAGGAATCCCTTTCTGTGGTTTATTTAATGAGATAATTGATAATAGTAATTATGGCATATTTATGCATACCAAATTGAAAAAAAATAAGAAATGATATTGTTTCCAATATCATCAGTGGAGCAACAGATATCTGTGGAGATGAGCAATCAACATCTAGTTGGGAGCCAGGCATGGTGGCACACGCCTGTAATCCCAGGAGCCTGGGAGGCGGAGACAGGAGGATCGCAAGTTCGAGACCAGAGGCAGTCTGTGTAACTTAGCGAGACCCTCTCAAAAAGTAAAAAAATGGTCTGAGGGTGCAGCTCAGTGGTCCAGCACTTGCAGAGCATGCAGGCCCGAGGCCCTGGGTTCAACCCCCAGTACTGCAAAAAACAAAAAAACAAAAAAACAACAACAAAAATAAACATCTAGTTGGGCTGTTTGGATGTTGGATTTCTGTGTTTGGCCAGAAAAGCCACCATGTAATAGATGTAAAGATCAATAGTCTCAATACTTCTATTCAACACTTGGTTCCAATACCTATTAGCTTATTTTCTTGGAAATTTTAATTAAATTATTTGTGTTTTAATTTAATCATTTGCAAAATGAGAAAACATTGTTCTATGTTAGAATAAGAAGAAAACTGTCCATATGTCTTGTGACTTTGTTAATGTCAGAGGCAATTTCCATTACCAGTATTTTTTATCAAATGACATAGTAGTTAAACATAGCATTTCTCTTAGTGGCAAGAATTTCCCTTCTTGAACCAAGTGTTTAGAATAGACATCTTTGATTATTTAAACTAAAATAAATGTATTCGAGGCCTTGCGTTGGTGTTAGTTCTTCATCTCTATTCTTTCTGCTGTCATTTTGTTAACAGCAGAATATGAACCTCACCTTTTTAAATAGGAACCTCTGCAGATCAATATTTAGCTTTTAACTATTTTATTTACCACATCAACTAGAAATAATTTTGTAATGAAATTATTTCTCACACAGCTGTGTAATACATTTTCTAACACACATAAATTTAAACCAATTATCATTATGCCATTGATTATATGATGTTGCTGATGTTATTTATATAATTATAAAAAGAAATGGACTGAAAGATAAATGAGAAGATGAAATACTTATGACTATACACACACTGGCAACTCTTATTATTGTTTTTACTTAAAAGAAACAGTAGCATTAAAACTTTTAACATATATTAAGCTAATTTTAATAGATGCTGAATACAAAGTAATTTGCTTAATATAACATTCTTGCATAGGAGAAAACAGACTTTATTTTAGTAGGAACATAATTTTTACTTAATTATTGGAAATATTTTAGAATAGATAGCCATTGAGATTATATGGTAGTTGAACAATTTTAATTCACTCATTTTCACATGTCAGGGCAGCTAAATAAAAGCTATTATTAATGCTGTCATATTAAATCATTTGACAGAAGGAACAATTTGATTAATTCATTTTAGAGGATAAGAATGCCCTTCTGTATATCTATATTACAGCTGCTATGTTGCTGTGTTATATAATGAAACATGGTAGACCTCTGTACTTACAATGGCACTTTATCATATGTGTTGACAATTATGTGGAACAAAGTAGTACAGCAAACAATGACATAGAGTGCGCAGGTGCTTATCACTCCAAACAAGACAGATTTTATGGCGATGGGCCCCTTAGAAGCCAAAGAAAACCATTTGAAGTGTCAAACATATATATTGTTCAATAATGAAATATTCCTTTGCAATCACTTTATGTGAAAGAGATCGCTAGGAAGGCAGCAATTTAAAGGACAAACTATGTTATGGAGAAATAAAACTGTTTCAGTTCAGATATATAATTGCAACAGAGGGACATGAGTCTTATAGAACATGATCTCCCAGTGCTTCCATGTTACCTGACAGGACCTCCTCCTGATCAAGTCATAATAAAGTACATCTCTTCCATATATAATGTGGCTTGCAAATCATTCCAATTATATCACTTTAAATTTAAATTAATTTAAATTTAAAAATTTAAGCTTTTATTTTTAAATATTTTTAAACTGATTTTAAATAGTTCACTGTTGAACAGTTGTTACTTCCCAGGGGGTGAGTTGGTAGCCATTCTGCTATACAGAAATGAATTTGCACCTCAGTGAAGATTCACACCTGGTTAGGTACTCAGTCTAGGTTAAATAGATTTTGCCTCAGGGAAGAGAAGAAAGTTGTCACCCTGTTAAATCAGTTCCCACTGTTTGAATCTGAATCTGAACTAGGGAACTAATAGGAGCAATTGGGAGTATATGACAAATAATTTCCTTAGACCCTTTTGCTCTATAGGCTTAGGCTGGCATGAAAATGAGCATCCACATCTTGACACACAGCATGTAGCAAAAATTTGGTTATTATATTCTTTTTAATTAAAACAGTGCTTGTCTGTTCCACGTTTTTTTCTTTTCCTCTTCCCATAATATTAACCTAAGTTGTCAACAATCACATTTTAGTGAATAAGAGTTTATATATAAAGTTAATTTATAAATATAAATTCCTCAATAGGCATTCTTTGTTTTTCCTATACCAATTAAGGCCAAATTCACCCCCAAGTAAGGAGAAACTTTATTCAAAATGATCACTTTAAAGGTAACATAGGAGCTGGGTTTATAGCTCAATTGTAGTGAGAAGAAGTTATTAGGGAGGGATCAGTGATTTCTTCCATTTCAGATGACAGTTATAAGTCCCAGATTATGACCTGCATTTCTATGAGTTGGACTTGACTTGCCAGCACCAACAACTTCTTACCAACAGGCTATAAATCAGGGCTTCATTGCTCCTCCCCCAACTCAGGTCTGATTAATTTGCTAGGATAGATCACAGAACTCAAGGAAACATTTATATCTTTTATAAAACATATTATAAAGGATTAATATGAATGGAAACATGGAAGAGATAAATAGGAAAAAGTAGATTGGAAGGTGCTTAGAGCTTCCATACTGTCTCTGGTGACACCACATCTTGGTATCTCCTCATGTTCAGCATCTGAACACTCCTTGAATCTCATGGCTCAAATTTTTAAAGAGCTTAGTCTCCATCCTCATCCTCATCTCACACACAGTTCTGAAAGTTCAGTGGATGAAGCTATAATTTCCAGCTCTCTAATCACATGCCTGCTCCCCTGGCAATAAGCCCCCATTCAGAGGTGATCTAGAAGACCTTCAAATGTATCCTCATTAGAACAAAGGATGCTCCAAGGAATTTAGGGGGTCTGAATTGGAGGCTTTGATCATTCAAGATGTTATATATATTTTAAAAACTCTGTCTATACAAGGTCAGAGCTCAAATATTAAGATGAAAAGTTTCACAATGGCCTTGTTGGCAAGAGTTTTCAGAGTTCTGTGTCAGAAACTGGGCCAGAGATAAAATTTATATTTCATTTTATATTATGATATCACATTTCCCAAATTCAAAGTTATGTTTTATAAAATGCAAATTATATATATATATATGTGTGTGTGTGTGTGTGTGTGTGTGTGTGTGTCTGTGTGTGTGTGTGTGACCATATGTTCTCTAAAAATCTAATGGCTCTTAAGCATGACTGAATAAAATTCAACCAGAATTATATGTTGAAGCTTCCAGATGTGGCCCACCTCAAGCTTTCCAATCTCTTCTGCGCTGTAACTGTCACTTACATTCTGGGTACAAGTACCACGAAACACTACACAATCTACGAACATGAAAAAGGTTTTGGTTACATTTGAATGTCGTAGTCACTTGCCTTACAACAACTTCTTCTCTTAGGACACATACTTATACTTTCACCTCATCTGCAAACTTTTTTAGAGTTAAACAAGAGATACTCTGTTCCTCTCATAATACTTTAATGCATTATCATGGGATAATATCAGACTACATTCTAATATCCTGAACAAATTTTGTGCATCTTAATTTCAAAATCTATGTTTTATTTATTTTCATGTCCTAAAAGAAATTGACAAATACATAACTGAAAATGAATTAGAATATTTTTAACTGAAAGAAAGATGTTAACCTTCCTTTTAAAATATATAAAAATAAAGAACATCAAGAAGAAATGCCCATTTTCTTTCCGGATGATGCTCAATATTTCTCTAAATAAAGAATTTTTATAAAGAAGAAACTATTATAATAACTAGTCTGCATTGTGTCCAACTAAGTTATTTCCTATTTTTCACATATACAAAAATAAAGAATGACTATGAGAAATGATCTTTTTACAAAAAATCTGATTTTAGATTTTATTGTATGTTTTATTATATCCTTAATGTCAGTTTTCAATACTGTTATTGACAATTCATACTACTTTAAACTTTGGGAGGTATATATGCTCAAAGTGTACTTTTAAAAAAATGTTGCTAAAATCTGCATACAAAATATTTGAATGGTTTTGAGCAAACAAGAATAATTTGGAAAAGTTTACTGTCAAATATATGCCATCTCTCTCTCGCGCTCTCTCTCTCTCTCTCCCTCTCTCTCTCTCTCCTTCTCTCTTTCTTCCTTCTCTTATGCATGCCTTTCTCTATCTCTCTGAGAAAGGATTTATTAATAGAATTCTCCCATGTGTTTATGAAGGCTGAGAAACCCAAGGTGTGCTTGGCAAGATGGAAAACAAGACAAGTCAGTAGCGTGACTCAGTTCAAGTCTGAAAGCCTGAGGTCCAAGGACATGATAATGTAACTCTCAGTCAGAGGCTGAAGACCTCAGAAATTCTTGCCCACTTTAGCAAGTCTCAGAGTTCAAAGGCAGAGAATCTGATGTTCTCAACTTCAAGGGCAAGAGAAAGTGGGGTCCCTGTCTAGAAGTAAGACAGAACATGAATTTACCTTCTCACTGCTGTTGGTTCTAGCCATAGGATGGCTAGTAGTGGATCTTCCTTACTCAATACACTGATTCAAATGCCAATCTCTTCCCAAAATACCCCAAAGATCTAGATAGATATGCTAATTTGTCAGCTACCTGGGCAACCCTTAATCTAGCAGAGTTGATATCTAAAATTAGACATCACAGTCACTTAGGTAACCATTTTTCAAGAGTATAATATGATAGTTGTTTTTTTCCCACAATATTTGTGATTAAATTTTTCCTTTGTTTCAATTAAATTGCTATTTGATTTTGAGCAATGTATCTTTTCATATCATACAGATAATATTTTCCTTCTGAATGCTATTAATTCTTACTTGTATTGAAATTGCATATTGACTTGTTATTTCTTTCATAAATTTTATATTATAAATTCAGCGTATTTTATTTTCCATGCTTGGGATCAAGCCAGGGACTTTCCACATGTTAGGCCAGCATTCTACATTTGAGGGACAGCCTCAGTACTAGAATTTCACTTTGTGAGGAAGATTCCAATAATCCATAATTTCCAGGAATTTACAAATTTAAGAAATAGGGTTCCTTTTTTTCTCCCCATCCTCGCCAGTATTTATTATTATTTATGTTGTTAATTTTGGCCATTCCTACTGGAGTGAAATGGAATCTCAGTGTTGTTTTGATTTGAATTTCCATAATGGCTAGGGATATTGGGCATTTTTCCATATGTTTCTTGGCTTTTCATCCTTCTTCATTTGAGAACTATCTGTTCAGTTCCTATGCCCATTTATTTAATAGGAGCAAAAGGAATCCTTTTACATTGCTGGTGGGACTATAAATTAGTACAGCCACATTGGAAATCAATATGGAAGTACCTTACAAAATTATGAATAGAAATGCCATATTACCTGGTTATACTACTGCTGGGAATAAGAAGATAAGTAATCTTGCCATAGGTATACCTGCATATCCTTAGTCAATGCAGCACTCTTCACAATCACAAGGGTATAGAATCAAATAAGATGACCATCAACAGAGAAGTGGATTGAAAAACTGTGGTATATATACACAATGAAATATTACTCAGCAACAAAAAAGAATGAAATGATGTCATGTGATGCAAAGTGGATGGAATTGGGGATCATCTTAAGTGATCTAACCCAGTACCTAAAAAAGAAATACCATATGTTATTACTCATAAATGAGAGCTTGTTGTTGTTGTTGTTAGGTGCCGTCGAGTCGGTATCCGACTCATAGCGACCCTCTGTACAACAGGGGAAACACTATTGTCAGTGCTTCTCTGCTGTTCATAGGGTTTTCAATGGCAGATTGATTTTTGGGAGGGGGTTGCCAGGTCCTTCTCCCAAGCCTACAGCTTCTGGTGTTCCCAGGTGGTCTCCCATCCAG
>VMDO01030539.1:0-21181 GCA_007922755.1 Pedetes capensis | reverse complement strand
AATAGTGAAGGCCTTTAAAGATCACCTGGCTTGGTCATTTAGTTTGATACATGCGAGGAGCGAATCTTCATGGCTTACCCGTAGTCATACATATAGTTAGTGAGTGTTGGGCCTAAAGTGAAACATCAACCAAATCATCATTATGTATGTTGTTGTTGTTAGGTGCTGTTGAGTCGTATCTGACTCATAGCAACCCTCATAGGGTTTTCAATGGCTGATTGTTTCAGGTTTGCCTTGGGAGTGGATTACCAGGTCCTTCTCCCCATAATTATGTATAGACGGTGTGATAATCAACAATATGATTGTCTGAAAGAATCTTCAGATTATTAGAATAAAGTCACTCCAATTGAGTATATGATTAATGTACAATAGCATTACAATATTCCAGCAATAACCAATTAGAAAATTTAATAGAAAAGTTATTCACAATAACAGAACAAATAATATAATAAATGGAACCAAATGTGAAAAAGGATGTTTGAGATCTCCGTTGGAAATGGCAGTGTTACTGATGAACATGAGGGAATTCAAGAGTGTCCTGTTTGGGCAGGTGTCATACACGAACAACTCATAACAGTACTGGTTTTCCATAGCTCATGCAATGTTATCAGAGATTTGCAGAGAATGATAACACCAATATTGAGTATGTCAGGTCAATGTTAGGCTAATAATTTCAAAAGAGAAATGACATTATAGGATATGTTAACCGGAATATATTTTAGAGCTGTTTAACTTTTTGTATATAGTCTCTCTTGGCATTATGTCTGTTTAACGAGTGGTAGAGGATTTTAGCTTTCACCACAGCATCCAATCCAGTCAGATCTCTGAAGCTGCAATACCAGTGGTGTAGCTTTCAGCATCACAGCAACATGCACGCCCCCATGGCACAACAACCTGTCAGCCACTTCTGGAATATTTTAATATTCCTTACTGGCCATAAGTTTTTGTGAAATTATCTGAAATGAGCAAGTTAGATTTCTTAGTATATGTGATAATTTTCTGTAATAAAGGAAAGTAAACATGGCCCTGGAATTCAGAGTTTAGTTCATGTTTAAAATAAATTCCTTTCTCGTTTTCATTCTCTAACCGCCATGTTGTGAATTGACTCTGCGCTAATGGTGTCCGAAGTCATGGGAATGGAGCCGTGATGGAGACAGAGTTCATCATCTCATGAATATGTCATCTTAGGGGACAAAGACAAAAAATAATTTAGTTTGCAGTGATAGATGCATGCCACGGAGACCACTGATGTGAGGAAGCTGGTAGTAAGTACAGACTGGCCCCGGTAGATTTTTCTGTTGTGATGGTGGCGGTGTCTCTGGTCACTGAAGAGCCAGCAGGAAGCCATCATTGGATGTTGAGAGGAAAGAACATGGTGGACGCATAGGATGCCAAGGTGCTAAGGTGGGATGGAGCCCCGATGGCTCCAGGGCCAGTGTGGGTGAAGTGCAGCAGGTGAGGGGGTGACATAAGGGAGGAGGATCAGGAGGGAGGCCGGGGCTGATCATGAAGAGCTTTGAAGTCTTGATGAGGAAGCTTGGTATTTTTTGAGCTGGGTGGACTGCTGTCAGATGATGGTCAGCAGGTGCATTCTGTGACCTGGAGCGCCTTTCTAACGGTGATCCTGGCTGCCCCTGGGGAGAGGGGTGGAGAAAACAGGAGTGGACAGAGGCACACGCAGGGATGGTCGGAAAGGCAGCGTAGGTAGCCAGATCTGAAATTTCTGTTGGATTGGACTTGAGGGGTGAGGGAGAAAGAGGAGGCACAGATTTGGGGTTTGAGCATGGTTGAGATGGGGAAGACGGATGGGAGGCCCAGGGAAGGGAAGGTGCAGGAATTGTGAAGGCTCCGTTTTGACCAGGTGAGGTCTGTGATGTGTGAGTGAGGATGTCAAGTAAGCAGCGTGATGGTAGCCCTGAGTGTTGAGGAGGAGGGGGGGCTGGTGACAGGTGTGAGCACCCTTAGGTCTTAGTAAGGTGCTTGTCTGCAGCCATAGCCCTGTGGCATCCGATCCCGTCAGATCTCTGAAGCTAAGCAGGGTTGGGCCTGGTTAGTACTTGGATGGGAGACCGCCTGGGAACACCAGGTGCTGTAGGCTTGGGAGAAGGACCCGGCAACCCACTCCCAAAAAACAATCAGCCATGGAGACCCCTATGAACAGCAGAGAAGCACTGATAGTAGTGTTTTGCCTGTTGTACGTAGGGTCGCTATGAGACAGATACGACTCGACGGCACCTAACAGCAACAACAACGACAAGGTGCTTAAAGCCACAGGTTTGGGTGAGAATCCCCTGGACAGATGTGTCTGTCCTGGACTCCGCTCCTGTGCTCCCAGTGTCTAGAGGGAGATCAGAGAAGGCCCCAGCAAGGCAGGCACTATTCTTTTTCTTTGAGTCTTTGTCAGAATTCTTATTTTCCAAACTGGAGCAGTGGACTATCATTTTAATAATGCACAAAGCTACTGGAGACTAAAACATAAATAATGTATACGGTCTAATTTTAGTTATCACTGTATTTTGTTGCTCCAAAAGTTGAAATGTGTATGGTGAATACAAAAAAATAACATTACGCTTTTGGTGGTTATTTAACAGAGGAATGCATTTGGAAAAAAATGAGGAGTGTAAAAGGACAAAGCAGTGTCCGAAAAAGAAATGCAGGCATATATATAATTATAGTCACCTCTCCTATGTGAGAGAAGATGGAAAAAAATAAAGCTAGCAGACTTCTTCACTGCAGAAGTATAAATCCTTGAGTGGGAGAAAATCGATTTATAATGAAAAGCAGGGAAGCAATAAAGGAAGAAGGCTGATGTGCAGAATTAAATATGTAGAAAGAAACTGCAGGTAATCTTCCCATTCTTCCAGGACTGTAAGAGCAGGGAAGGCATATGTTGTTATCTGTGTTTAACTCAGAGGAATGACTTCTGTGACTCGGTCACCATCTGCTCTTTTTATATTATCCTATCTACAGAAAAGTGAGGCAAAGGTGGGTGTTAGACTTCCAGACTTCTGTGCATCTCCAAAACTCAGGAACAGTACCGGTTCAAAGTGTTTGAAAGCATATTTGTTGATTAACATCGATTAGGAATATAATGAGTTACTTTGACTCATAGTTCCAGTAAGTTTGAAGCAATGTGTTGTTGTTAGGTGCCATAGAGTTGGGTCTGACTCATAGTGACCCTGTGTGCAACAGAACGAAATACTTCTCTGCTATTCATAGGGTTTTTCGATGGCTGATTGATTGGGGAATGGGCTCCTGGGTCCTTCTCCCATTTTTGTGGTGCTGGGGATCAAAGTCAGGGCCTCAGAGCACACAGAGCAGCACTCTACCCACTGAACTAAACCTCCAGACCTGAAACAATGTGTTGTTGTTAGGTGCTGTCAAGTCAGATCTGACTCATAGTGACCCTATGTATCACAGAACAAAACTCCCTGACACTGTGCCCTGCCAGGCGCTATATCAGTGCTACTCTGCTATTCATAGGGTTTTTAATAGCTGGTTGTT
This sequence comes from Pedetes capensis, assembly GCA_007922755.1. Lineage (NCBI taxonomy): Eukaryota > Metazoa > Chordata > Mammalia > Rodentia > Pedetidae > Pedetes > Pedetes capensis. The sequence goes on along the minus strand of VMDO01030539.1, from coordinate 17,677 downwards.
CTGGGATTGTTTCAAGAGTGGGCCCCCATATCCTTCTCCCATTTATGCAGTGCTAAGTATAGAATTCAGGGCCTCGGAGTGCACAGAATAAGCATTCTATACCAGCTGAGCTAAACCCTAGCCCCCGAAGCAATGTTGTTAGATGCCGTTGAGTCAGTTTCTGACTCATAGTGACCCTGTGTACAACAGGCAAAACAGTAATGTCAGTGCTTCTCCAATATCCTTTGGTTTCTCAATGTCTGATTGTGTTCTGGGAGTGGGTTGCCATGTCCGTCTCCCAAGCCTACAGCACCTGGTATTCCCAGGCGGTCTCCCATCCAAGGACTAACCAGGCCCAACTCTGCTTAGCTTCCAAGATCTGATGGGATCAGAGATCACTGTGTATTGCTGCAGGGTGAAGCAGTGTAACTACCCTTAAGTATCCACAATGGTTTAGGCTTTGACATTCTAATTTCAAAAAAAAAAAAAAAATTCTGGAACTCATGTTGAGAAGTTCACTTTTCAGTAGTATTCCTAATACTCTGTGAGCACTGGACTCCAGGTTCCATGATTGGCTCCTCTGTAAAGGCCATGCTCTGTCTTTATGTTTTTTATATATTCCATTGATCCTACATTGGACTCATTTGTTCCTTTAGGAATAAGTAGCACTGTTCCCTGAGCCAATTGAATTATTCTGTGTGCCTGTTCTTTGCTTATCACTTGACCTTAGACGGTTTCTCGTTCATCAGCTCTCCCACCAGCTGGGTGCAGGCAGCGTACTAGGTGTTGTCCTAGAAAGACGAGCAGGACATGGTGCTTGAGCACAGGAGGGCAGAGTCATCCGAGGCCCTGATCATCAGATGATGGTGCACAAAGCACTCATGGTCCTTTGAGGTTATTGTTTTAAGAATGTATGTGTGCATTTCCGTAAGATTGACAACGTGTAAGTAACATTCCACTCCGAGCCTGAAAACCACCTATGCTAGTCTCTTCTGTTACCTTCCTTGGTTGAGTATACACACCTCGAATTTGTACAAGTCGAGGTTGCAAATACCAGGGGTACCAAAAAATATATGCAAATTTTAGGAGATGTCCCCTCTGTGTTACCTTTCAAAGTTTAATTGAATTACAGTCACAATGTGTAGCAGGACATTCGCTCAAAAGATAGCATTACTTGAATGACTGGTAATGCCACTGTGTGACAGGCAGGACAGTCAAAGAAAATGGCGGAAGCATGGTGGGCTTTCTGGGAACTCAAGACCGTTTTGAAGTCATGTTTGAAGTTGAGGAATGTCGTGAGAGTGTAATGACAGTGGAGGTGTGAATGTGCAGCCAGACCTCACAGTTGCATGCACTGGTGATGAGCTTGAGCCACAGGGTGCTGTGTGGGATGTGTATACCGCATGGTCCAGGAGGTCTCTCGCAGCAATTCCCACTGCTTCTGCTTTGCCGACCTCTTGGAACACCTCATGTAATTGCAGAAATCAAATATGACTTGTCTTCACTGTTTGTTATTAGTATACATTGAATATTAGCTTTATTTATTTTTGTGGTACTAGAATCTGAACCCAGGGCCCCATGCATGCTTTGCAGATGGTTTACCATGGAGCTGTGCCTGCATCCCGTTTTACTTTTATTTTGAGACAGTCTTGCTAAGTTGCACAGGCTGCCTCTAGCCTTGAACTCACAACCTTCCTGCCTCTGCCTACTGGGTCCCTGGCATGACAAGTGGGTGCCATTGCACCCAGTATTATAATTTTAATACGGTTATTTTCTTTTTAAAAATGTGTATACATTTTTTGGCATCTCCTGTTTTTGGTATTATAATATGAAGTTTTTTTGTGTGTTTTATAAAGATTATAAATACCATACTATTTTTAGTAAGTAAAGACAAAAAAGTTGTGATGCGCACATAGGAGTTCTACTTAATGTGCACAGGAGACAGTATATTACCATTGTATGGAAGAATTTTCCATCCTTATATTCATAAAGAACTGGGATTTAGCTCAGTTGGTAGAGCGCTGCGCTGCAGTCTCTGAGGTCCCAAGTTCAATTCCCAGCACCCCAAAAATAGGAGAACGGCCTGGCAATCCACTCCCAAGGCAATCCGGAAACAGTCAGCCATTGAAAACCCTATGAGGGTCGCTATGAGTCGGATACAACTCAAGGGCACCTAACAACAACAACAACATACAGAACTGTGTGTTGTGTCTTCCCATGGTTAAATAGTCCCCTTTCTAAAAGGAAAGCCTCCTCTTACAGCCAGAAATATCCTTTTTTAGGATTTTTCTCCCAGTACTACTAATACATTTATCAGTGCCATTTTTGTGTAATGAAATTGTTAAAACACAGACCAGTGTGGTGACTTCTGCATCTTCATAATGGCAGACAACAAGGCAATCGAATGATTACTTAAGATGCACATGATAAACACCCAGCCTCACCTGTTAAGGCCAAACCAGCTAAAGGAAATCTGGGTTACAACAGAATTTGCTCATGTTGCCATCATTCTTTGAAGCTGTTATTTGTTTATTTTTTGGTGGAGTGAGGAATGGAAAGCTGGCTCCCGCCACTCGAATAAGGCATAGTTTAATTGAAATGTATGATGAGTATGATGAATACATTATTGTAAAATATATTTTCATATAATTCATGAAATTTAGGGATACGATAATTTATAAGTTATCTTTGAAGATACCAAGGCTCAAATGCTTTTCTATTATTTTACTGATTCATAAACTTATCTGCTGTAAAATGGGTAAACACTGAACTAAAAACTGGAAACGTTTATGTATTTGACTTTCCTTTACTGCCAACATAATAGCTTAACATAACTTTTTAGTATGGTGTGAAACACCATCAGCATGACTAAGTGTTACAGTAAAAAGTACAAAAAGGTATTTTTTAACTTAAGAGCTCCAGCATTTTGACCAAAGGTGCTGTCATTATAATAAGAGAATCTAAGAGGCACATCACTACCCTTGAGGTACCGTGGTTTACTCTATAATCAGTTCTAGAATAGGTTAGCCACCTTGGGTAACAACTCTCCTTGATTTCCGCAGGTAGTTCTCACACCAGAGTGAACTAAACATATCCTTCATAATTTATTTGCAGTGTATAATTGTTACAGGCTTCGGAAATAACAGGAAGGCTGTTAGGTTGGGAAAATCGATTCTAAATTTGTCAGAGGTATAAACAAACACTGAAGCTGAAAAGCCTTGAGTTGACATCTCAATCCTATCGTTTATTTGTTTTCTTGTTAGTATGAAACAGCACCCCAGCACTTACCAATGTAAGTCTGAATACTACTAAAGTTTTCCTGTTTATTTATGTAGCAGTACTTGGGGGTTGAGCCAGGGCCTCACCCATACTTTGCAAGTGTGCAAGTGCTCTACTGCTGGGCTGCACCCCCAGGCTACTTTTTATTTTTTTCTTTTGAGACAGGGTCTTGCTACATTGTACACAGGCTGCTTCTGGCTTCAAACTTACCATCCACCTGCTTTTGCCTCTCAAGTTGTTAGGACTGTAGTTGTGTGCCACCGCGCCATGCTCAATATTTCCTTAACAAATGCCTCCAAGTGGCTTTTCTAGGTATTTTTACTGCCACCTGTCTAGCACAGTTGAGGGTCCCCTGAAATGCATTTCTGTGCAGTCATTTCCCCATGACTTTATCTGCACTGGGCACTGTGGGAAGAAAAAGCCACTTGCCTGAATGGCAGAAACTCTGCTTTGGAAGAATGCTGTGCTCTTCTTTGATTCCTGGCGAGGCTGACCATTTCTCCTATTTACCATGGTTGTGTGAATTACCCTGTTCACCCCTCTTGCTCATTTTCTATTAGAATATTTGTCTTTTTTGCTGCACAGCCTACTTAAACACACGTACTTGCACAAAACAATCGTATGTATAAAATAATTTCTAGTTTTCCTGTTAACATTGCTTGGCTTTTACAATTTTTGCAGTATTGAAAAAACTGCATCAAGTAGAATTGAGTCTGTTTTTTATATTTTTGCACCTAAAAAAGTCTTTCCAATCCCATAATTATAAAAATACCAATGTTTTATTCTAGTACATTCATGGTTTCTCATGTTCTTAATATTTATGGAATTGATTTCATAAAAGAGGGAGTCTCAAATGTATTTTTTGAATGAATGATACATTTACCTGGTATAAAATTCAGAAGCTGCAATGAAAATCTCCTTTGCATCCATAACTAATATGAGTTTCATTATATTAAAGTTCTAAAGGGCATAATGTAGTAATAATTTAAGAAATCTCTTATATGTATTCATATGGAAATGGCCCCAGGTTGTCCTTTTTATTTCATTTTTTAAAAAAATTGTGTTTACATTAACTGAAAACTCTATAAACTTATGATGTTAAATATACACATACCTTATTTTTTCCTGCCAATCATATCCATGTCATAGCCTTTGCAGTCACAGTGAGCGTCTGCATCAGTGATGGGTCAAGTGCGTTTGGAGGTGCATTACGTGATTATCATAGTGCTTCAGAATAACTCAAATGGCCAAATCTAAGAAGTACTTTTTAATCAAACTGGATATGTCTAGATACTAGAAAGTTCAGTAATTCCAGCCGACACAGTCACGTTGTACTGTGAGGGTAAGAGGTTTGTGTTCAGGGAAAATCTTGCCTTAGCAGAGAACGAGTTGTATGTAAGGAATGTGGGTCATCCCACTTCAGTTCCAGCTCAGCACCTAAGCCCTGGCTGTGTGACAGGATTATCCCTGAGTAAGATGTGAATTTTTTTTAATAGACAGTGGGAGCAATTGATTGCACATATGAGATAGGCTTTTAAGAAAGTGTCATCTCCCTTCCTTGGTGGTATTCATTCCTGACCTTCGAAGGCAAGATAGTGTGCAGGACAGCATAGGGAATAAGAGGGTAGGGGACCTGGCCTCCAAGCTCATTCATTTTGGGACAACTCCTTTTATCTTCTCTTGTTTTCTTGAGTTCTGAAGTGATGATAATGATTCCATTTCCCCATTTTTTATAATTGAACATGATATAGAGAAGGGGGTCTCCAACCCCTGAGCCACAGACTAGTATGGGTCTGGGGCCAGTAAGGAACCGTGCTGCACAGCAGGATGTGAACAGCAGTGAGTGAGCCAAGCTTCATCTGTATTTACAGCCGTTTCCCATTGACTCAAGTCCTGAAACCCTATTGCTTTCCATGAAACCGGTCTCTAGTGCCACAAAGGTTGGGGACTGCTGATACAAAGCGCATAAAGCACAGGAAAAATAAAGTGTTACATAAATGTAAGAGGAAAATTGCTGGATCATTCTGAACCTCTGTGCTTTAAGCTCAATGCCCAGAAAGTTCGCACGCCCACTTTCACATGGGCTGCCTATCTCAAAGCCTACTTGTTCAAAGATGTTTTGATATAGCCCCAGGCACACTCACCTGTCTTCTGTCTGCGGGTGTGAGTAACTTGGGATCCAGTTTTCAAATAAAAGGTGATGGGGGCATTTATTTATATGTATGATACATTATTCTTACTTATAGATAGAACCAAAAGGTGAATAATGCCATTGATTAAGCACCCATGCCTTTTATCTAAATGTAATTTTAAATAGTGGCAGAAAGTATGGACTGTCAAAGGAAAACTCAGTTTTACTATTTGATTTGTTACATAAATAAAACATACAGTTTAAGATCTGGAAGTGCGGAGAATGTATAAAGTATCCCTGCCAATCACTAAAAAAATTATAGATAACCAAGTAGAAAAAAGTAGAGATCCATATGGGTAGGCATTTCACAGAAGAAATACCTGTGGTCTATTACAATAGGGAAGCATCAGCCACATTATTATTTGGAGAAATGAAAATTAAGAGCACAGTGAAGTTTCACTTTCTAAACTGGCAATATCATTGATGAGAATGTGGACCAATAGCAAATTTCAGCCACTTTTGGTGGGAATGTAAACTTGTGTAATAACCACTTTGGAAAACTGTCATTATTTAGTAAATTTGAAAATATGCACCCACTGTACTTGAGGATGTTCACTTGGGTGTATATCCTGGAGAGGTTTTTGCATGGGTGCACAAGGAAACATGTATAAAAATATTTATTGCAGTGTGGTTGATAAAAAGTAATTGAAATAGCTGCAGACTAGATGAATAGCACCTCAGTCATAAGGTGGCTTGAGTCTTCCTCAGCAATAAAAATGAGTGGACTGTAGGAACTCATACCAAACAAGGATGACGCTCAGAGACACAGCACAGCCCCCCAAAGTTATAGAACACATATTTGATATTCCTAGTTATGCAGCGAGAAAAACCCAGCATGCTTAGGCATGCTAAAATTTGTGGTAAAAATGGAAAGAGAAGCAAGGGGATACTGTTGTGGACAGACACACATGGTCCTACAAAATTATCCATACTTTGTATTTTTTAGCCTGGTCTATGGATTCATGGGTGCTCATTTTCCTTAAAATATGCGTTTCTTTACATATATTCTTTTGACTACCTGATGTCTTTTCTTCCCCCAATGTTTAATTATTACATTTTTGAGACAGGATCTTGCTAAGTTACACAGGCTGCCTCTGGTCTTGAATTTCCTGTCCTCCAGCCTCAGCCTCCTGAGTGATTGGAATGGCAAGATGTGCCACAGCACCTGGCTTATATGACACCTTTTAAATAAAACGGTGAAGGCCTGAAAGATGTTGGTTAGTGCTCAGTTAGTCATGAAACATTGACTGTAAGTAAAGAAAAAGCGATAGATGAAAACTTACACTCTAGTTTTACTCATGTTGCACTAGTGAGTGGAAGATCAAGTAGATAAAGAAATGAGTGACTCCCAAATGGAGAAGATAGACTAAAAACATTTACTTTAACTGGATTTTGAGTAATCATCCACTAGCTGATAGCACTACATATCATTTTAAGAATTTTTTGATTATCTGTTTACCATGCTAAGAATCAACTCAACAAAGTCTTGGATTCAATCACAAAATTTAATTTTTACTCTGCCTGAACTAAAGGCAATCCCATGTATCTATTAAACACCAAATTACATGAGTTTATGCAATTTTTATCGTAAAATTGGTCAGTGACTTAATGAGTGATAGAAATATGGCAGTGTTTCAAAATATGTGCATATGAAGTATCTATGAACTCTTATTTTTAAATATTTTTATAATAGCAACTTTTACCTATGTGCATCCAAAATATTTCATTTAAGTTGATTTCTTTTAAATTAATGGGAATGGAGAATAACCATCGACATTGATCTCTTGGTTCTACTTTTTATTTTTGACATTTTTTGTTAGCATGGCAAACATTTTTCCCCTAATGCTCTGACTTTTCTTTTTAGCCTGGATTTTACTTTTTGTGATTTAAATTGTATTTATGGCCTTAGACACTGCAGACAGAGATCTGTTAGGGCTGTGGCACAGCACACGGAAGAAACTTTCCAAACGATCTTAGCCATTCGGGTTGTTTCCTCTTGGAGAAAATGGGGCATTGAAGGTTAAATAACTTGACAACAACAAAAGTTGGCCCTTTTTCCCCTCTCAGTACTGGGGTCCCTCTGTGTGTGTCAGTTTGCTGTACTGTGGCAGCTTGCATGTTACTGTGATGCTGAAAGCCAAACTGCCCGTATTTCAGATACCAGCAGGTCCACCCACAGTGGACAGATTTCAGCTGAGTTTCCAGACTAAGATAGATGAGGGGAAGGATGTGTCTAACCCACTCCTGAAATAATTAGCCATTGAAAACCCTATGAATAGCAGAGAAACACTGTCAGATATAGCGCTGGAAAATGAGCACCCTGCGCCCCAGATTAGAATGCCCTCAAAAGGCTATTGGCAAAGAGTTACCTTCTCAAAGTTGAGTCCACCTTAATGATGGAAATGGAGTAAAGCCCCTGGAACCTCCATTTGCTGAGGGAGGACTACTCAAAATGAGGAGAAACAACTGTAAACATCCACTAATAACTGGAATGTGGAATGTACATAGTATGAATCCAGAAAAACTAGAAATCGTCAAAAGGGAAATAGAGTGAGTAAAAATCAACACTCTAGCCATCAGTGAGCTCAAATCAACTGGTATGGGCGATTTTGAATCAGATAATCATGTGGTCTCCTATGCTGGGAATAACAGATTAATGAGAAATGGGGTTGCATTCATCATCAAAAAAGACATCTCAAGATCTGTCCTGAAGTATAATGCTGTCGGTAATACAATAACATCCATACACCTATAAGGAAGGCCAGTTAATATGGCTATTATTCAAATTTTTGCATACACTACTAAGGCTACAAATGAACACAGGTAAGATTTTTACCAGCTTCTGCAATCTGAAGTAGATTAAACACACAATCAGGATGCCCTGATATTTATTGGTGACTGGAATGCAAAAGTTGGAAACAAAGAAGAAGGCTCAGTAGTTGGAAGATAAGGCTTTGGTGACAGAAATGATGCTGGAGATCACATGAGAGTATTTTGTCAGACCAATGATCTTTTCATTGCAAATACATTTTTCACCAACATAAACAGTGATTATACAAATGGAATTTACCAGATGGAACAGATAGGACCCAAATTGACTGCATTTATGGAAAAAGACAATGGAAAAGCTCAATATCAGAAGTCAGAACAGGACCAGGTGCTGATTATGGATCAGACCATCAATTGCCCATATGTAGGTTCAAACTGAAACTGAAGAAAATTAGGACAAGTGCACAAGAGCCAAGGTATGGCCTTGGGTATATTCCACCTGAGTTCAGAGACCACTTCCAGAACAGATTTAATGCATTAGACACTAATGATGGAAGACCACACGAGTTATGGCATGACATCAAAGATGCCATTCATGAGGAAAGCAAAAGGTTATCAAAAAGACAGGTAAAAAAGGAAAGCCCAAAGTACATGTCAAAAGAGACTCTGAAACTTGCTCTTTAAGTTTGAGCAGCTGAAGTAAAAGGAAGACAGGACAAAGTTAAAGGACTAAACAGATTTCAAAGGATAGCTTGAGAAGATAAAATCAAATATTATAATGACATGTGCACAGAGCTGGAAATAAAAAATCAAAAGGGAAGCATAAATCAGCAATTTTAGACTACAACCAAAATACTGATTTTTTACATTATTTGAATTTGTTTACATCTGAAAAAATCATATCCAGTAACAGAAAACAGAAAAGTTATGTTTTTAAATGAATGACTTTGAACATGAAGCACAGGTGAAAATGAGGGATCTTCAACATGCATAATGAGTTAGGTATTAGGATGGGTAACAAAGTCTGGCTGAATTATATAGAATGAAAGAGATGTTGTATATAATATGTGTGATATGAGGCAGTTTGAAGTACCAGAAAATATTTTGTGGATGAGGTTGTATATGAGGTTGGAGTTGGTGGTGGGTAGAAATTGGACAAATGACAAAGATGGGAAAATAAAATGTAAGGAAGGTACTTTTACCTAATTTTATCTTAATAGTGGTAAGCATAAGTATAGGTTGGAAAATTATATAAGGTCCAGAGTATGGATATCATTAGAGAGCCAACACTTCAGTTGTTGTTGTTGTTAGGTGCTGTCGAGTTTAGCAGTTTATTATGCATAAAATTTTTCCATTGTTTTCTATGCCTTAAGTTAATTCCCCCAGGATCCCGAGAGTGACATTTTTGTCAATGTTATCAGCCTGATTATTAGGGAGGAAGAAACTCCAACCTTCTCGCTCAGCCACAGGGGGACGTCCCCATTCATTCATTTCAAAGGTGCAGCTCATAAACCTTTTCATTTTTCATCTGTCCTCAATTGACCTTTAAACATAAAAAATATGTCACACACCATGGCTCTGCTTCATGGGGTAGCCATCTGCTAGAGTTACCTTCCTAAAATATCCTTGATTCCTTTCTGTTACATGTACGCCTTTCTGAGCCAAACTATGCATCGGATGAAGTGGAATGTTGGATTCCCTGAACTGTATCTGTGTTTTGTTCCGGTCTGCTATAGGTTTACAGGTTCCCTGGATTACCTGGACTCTAGAGTATGTCCCCATCACCTGACACTGAGTCAGAGTCAAGTCTCACAAACACAGCTCACATTTCAATTCCGCGTAATGGTTGCAGGCCTCGTAACCTACCCTAGTTGTCCAGTTCCACTCTATTCCTCTCACATGAAGATTTCTCAAGCAGAAAATATCATATTTCCCCTGGCAATAGTGACTCTCGTCTGTAGACAGTAAGAGAAAGGCCCCTTTACCCAGGTAAACCCACAACATCCACTAGAGAGGATTGTGACTATAATGCCTAACCGCTATTTTTTTTTCTTCTAGTGTATTTCCAGGGATGGGATTTAGCTCAGTTGGTAGAGCACTGCGCTGCAGTCTCTGAGGTCCCAGGTTCGATTCCCAATACCGCAAAAATGGGAGAAGGACCTGGCAACCCACTCCCAAGGCAATCCCGAAACAGTCAGCCATTGAAAACCCTAAGAGGGTTGGTATGAGTCAGATACTGATTCGATGGCACCTAACAAAAACAACAATAACAACAACAACGTTTATTTCCAGAGATGCTTGTATCAGATCATGAGCTTTAAAAATGGCTCTGATGACAGTCACGGGGCTGGGTATTCATGACTCCATTTAGTGTGTCTGTTCTTCTAGAGCAGGTCTACTGTCACATTGAGATTTATGTTATCAATCACCACATCTGCCTCAAAATGACAAGAAAATAAAAACAGCTGGGAGCCAGACTGATGTGATGTGGAGTGTGGCAGTGTGGGGTGGGTTCAGGTTACACACGTAGGCCCCTGGTGGTTTCTGGCTTTGGGCATGCCATTCGGTTTTCTTTCTTGCCATTTGCTCCTTTTTAAAGTTGGGTTACTGACATTTACCCTTGTAGAGTCGGGAATTAGGACTTAGCACACAGAAGGTACTTTACAAAATGGCATAACCATTTTGAGTTACAGAGTTGTGTCTGCATGGTTATTTTTTTATGTTCTTGAAACTCCCTAGACATTTCATGTGAGCATAATTCCTAGCAAGAACTCCAAGGTGCGGGATGCCTGCGTCAGTTGATGGCAAGTTTCTCGTTTCGTAGGCTCCAAGAGATGCTTCTGAGTTGTTACAGCTTGATTTCTTCAGACTGATACTGAATCATTAATTTAGCTTTGCCATTTTGAATTAATTCAGCTGAAATTAATCTAGCACATTTTCACAGAATGAGAAACTTGCCAAGAGCGAGATGCTGGTGTGAGTGGTTTTGCCCGGATAAATCTGTACCGCAGTGTATAGTTAATTGAACCTGAAAACATCATCTTATGATTGCCACTATAACATGATGTGGAAGCCGTAACTCTCAGTTTCTCCTTTTTCTTTTGGCTTTCTCTGAAACTCTAGAAAAGTCAGAATTTGTTGGCGGTTCTCACCTATGTGTTTGTGTGAACTGTTCCCTCCAAAATTAGCCAGACTAGAAGACAAGGGGCGATATTGGTGATGGCAAAGACCACAAAGGCAGATGGGGTTCACCTGGTTACTGTAAAAACTTACTTTTGTCCCAAGTGCTCTTTTGGGGCACAGACCTCTGAATAGAGTCCGTAGAAACCTCCTTTTCACAAAACTCCAGGAGACAGCACTGTTAATCATGAGAAATTCCCATTGGAGATGCTACCAAGCTTGTTCACAACCTGTGGTTCATTAGGGTCTCACAAACAGCACAATGGAGATTTCACTGGTTCTGCTGCTCAAGAGATATTTAGACCACAGATTATTTTTCTCTTTGTTATCAATGCCAGATGCTCACTACATATGTAGTAATTAAACAATCTCTTTTAAACAGAGTGGAATTGCCTCCATGTAAAGTATGGTGACCTGCAGCAGTAGCCCTGTGGCGTCCGATCCCGTCAGATCTCAGAAGCTAAGCAGGGTCAGGCCTGGTTAGTACTTGGATGGAAGACTGCCTGGGAATACCAGGTGCTGTAGGCTTGGGAGAAGGACCTGGCAACCCACTCCCAAAAAATCAGTCCACCATTGAAGACCCTATGAACAGCAGAGAAGCACTGACAATAGTTTTTCCCCTGTTGTATATAGGGTTGCTGAGTCAGATACTGACTCGACGGCACACAATAACAACAACAACAACAACAACAACAACAACAACAACAACAACGTATGGTGACTTGAACTGAGCAGGGGCTTCAATATTTCTGTTAATTATTTTGTTCTTCTAGTTTACTTACTCATTGTCCCATGTATTTATTCAAATAGCTCTAATTTCTCTGACTTGACTAGCAAAGCCCTGAAGTTTTTTCGATAGTAGATTTCTCAAGTTAGAGCCCAACTTCTCAGAAGAGTTGGTTAGTACAGCTTTTATGGTGATTGTGACTCATATTTGTGACCAGAAATAATACGGTAGAAAGCAGTTTGCCTGAGATGGGTTGGCCTTCATGGTGTTAGAACCAGAGCGGCACATCGGCGACCTGTTGGTTTCACGTGCCACTTTTCGGATGTTGTTTTTGTTAGGTGCCATCGAGTCGGTATCCGACTCATAGCGACCCTCATAGGGTTTTCCATGGCTGACTGTTTCGGGATTGCCTTGGGAGTGGATTGCCAGGTCCTTCTCCCATTTTTGCCGTGCTGGGAATTGAACTCGGGACCTCAGAGACTGCAGCGCAGCACTCTACCAACTGAGCTAAATCCCAGCCCAGTACTTTTCGGATACCTGCATGTTATTTCAAGTCTCAGTTCCCTGTGGGGGAAGCCTCTCCTCTGGTTTCCCTATACGTTCCACTTTCAGGATTCCATGTGATCTCAGGCTCATAGGTCACGGCTCCCACTCAAGGTGTGTCTAAACAATGTTACTTGGTGATATTAGGGTGAGAAAGGCCTCGTAGGACACAGACTAGTGGACTTCACATTTTTCACTGACATATTTGGGTCTTTGAGTTTTTAAATAACCGTAAGAATAACACGGGTTGCCATACCCACATAATATTATGCTTGAAGGGTGTTGTGTTCCCAAAGGCAGATGCCAAGGGTCGAAATGAACACCAAGCAAACCTTGGGAAACTCCACTAACTCATCAGAGATTTTCATGATGGAGTGCTCATGATGGAGTGACACAGCTGTGGCCCTTGAGGTGGCAGTGCCCTGCTAAGCATCACTCATTTAAACCTGCTAATACATCTGCTCCCACCTGGACCCGCCTGTGGTCAGGGATGCCAAGTGCAATTCCTCGAATCTGTCTGAACATCCTGAAGGCCAGGGAAAACCCAGCTGCATCAGCTTCACCAGTTAGGATCGCATTCATCCTTGTCATTCAGTGAGCTGACTTGAAAGAAGTCACTGACACAGGAAAAAACCTTTCTTTCTCAGAGGAAATCATATTAACCTCTGGTGCAAGGTGGGAGGGAGAGAAAAGGAATAGAACAAGAAAAGGACTCTTAATTATGAGCACCCAAGGGAAAGTACACAGCTCTGTAAATAATATTTCCAGGCTGGAAATTTAATAGGATATTATAATTGGACTTTTGGGGAAATGTTGTTGTTGTTGTTAGGTGCCGTTGAGTCGGTATCCGACTCATAGTGACCGTATGTACAACAGGGGAAGCACTGTTGTCAGTGCTTCTCTGCTGTTCATAGGGTTTTCAATGGTGGATTGATTTTTGAGAGTGGGTTGCCAGGTCTGTCTCCCAAGTCTACAGCACCTGGTATTTCCAGGCGGTCTCCCATCCAAGTACTAACCAGGCCTGACCCTGTTTAGCTTCTGAGATCTGACAGGATCAGATGCCACAGGGCTACGGCTGCAGGCATTTTAGGGAAATATGAAGAGGAAAATGTGAGTTAAAAGTCTCCTTATATTCTGGCTGGTGTTTCTTTCCCACAGGGTTTCATAGAAGTCAGTTGGATACATCATCATAGTTTCGTTGTCACAGGGGAATATATAAATATTTTAAAGGGTAGTATTCCCCATCTGCTAGGTGAAATTTTGCCTGGTTCATGACTGTAGTTGCTAAATTAACAACAAATACAACAACAACTTCATCTTTTGGAGTAGTTTGACCTTCCTTTAATTCAGGGAGACATTGACCCTCAACAGTTACAGGGCCTTGTCAGAGGCCGCTCAGCAGATGGGTGGCTGAGGAAAAACAAGCCTGTCTCCACGGCCGGCCATCTGCTCTCTGTTAAAGCCCGCTGTCTTTCCATGTCTTGGTTGACCAGCAGCTTTTCTCTTAATTTATATCTCTGAGATTTTTGAGCCTTCTATTTAATTTAGCATTTGCTTAAATTGGACAGATAAAATTACATTTATTGGCATCTTTCAGTTTATAGGGCATTGATTTTATGTGAATCTCACAATGATTCTTTGAAACAGAAGTATTTTTCCATTTTCCAGATAAGAGGCCCTGGGCTGACTTCTCTGAAGATCTTGGTTGGTTCTCCTCGGACCTGAATTTTGAGTCTCTTCTTTTTCTCTCTGTACTGTCAAGCTGTCAAGATTTAATACATTACTAGTTGATAAAATGGGCTGGGATTTAGCTCAGTTGGTAGAGCACCGCTCTGCAGTCTCTGAGGTCCCGAGTTTGATTCCCAGTACTGCAAAAATGGGAGAAGGATGTGGCAACCCACTCCCAAGGCAATCCCGAAACAGTCAGCCATTGAAAACCCTATGAGGGCCGCTATGAGTCGGATACTACTCGACAGCACCTAACAACAACAACAAGTTGGTAAAACAACTTGTTTGAAATACCTCCCAGATAAAAAATATATATTTGAAATACCTCCCAGAAGGTCGCTTGGAGCACAACCGAAAAGTCAGTGTGAAAAGTTAACTTGTTTGCCTTAGTGATGGCGACCTAGAATTACTAACAACAACAACAATGGAATTACTAAAACAAAACCAAAATGAGAGGGGTCTGCTACAAGAGCTCTAACTCCCTTGGTCCCTGTGCACACATTTGTTGAATTTTCCAGAAATAGGTGAAATCATAGAACATTATGATGATACATTATGATTGTAGATGAAGTCATCAAACACTGAGCACTTCTTTCGTGCAAATCAATGTGAGGGGAGCCCCGCATTGAATAGTAGTGCTGCATGATATGCCACTCCAGCCTGTTCTCAGTGGGAATATGGCACATCTAGATTTTGTAGCAGTCATGCTAAATGAAACATACATATATATATATACATATATATATATATATATATGTATATATATATATGTATATGTATATATATAATATGTACATACATGTATATACATATACACACATACACATAATATAGTTCATATCCCATGCACAATATAAATATTGTATATAAATATATATATATATATACTATATATGTATTATGGGAGAAGCCTGGCAATCCACTCCCAAGGCAATCCCGAAGCACTCAGCCTTTGAAAACCCTATGAGAGTCACTATGAGTCAGATACCGACTCGATGGCACCTAACAACAACAACATATATGTATTAAATATGTAATACCCATGTAAATATATATAAAATATATGATAATATATTATATTTATATATAGTTGCAATATATTAGAATGCACACATACACATACCTACACTGGGTGTGCCATTTTTATATACACAAAAAATGTGTACACATTGTAAAAGATGTTATCTATTTATTCCTGTTTGAAGTCGAATTGAATGACAGTAGCAATGTATAGAATGATGTCTGCTGAAAAGATGGCATAATCAAATGCATGCTAGCACCACTGTGTGACAGGCAGGACAGTCCAAGATAATGGCAGAAGCTCGGTTGTCCCTTGAGGGGCTCAAGACCGTGTGGCAGTGGTGTTTGACATGCGAGGACGTTGTGGAAGAACAGTGACAATGGAGGCATGAGTGTGTGACCGAATCTCCAACTTGCTGAACGGTTGCACACGTTTGTGATAACTTGGAGACGTGTGATTACTGGGTGTGGATGTGCATGAGGGAGGGTCCTGGAGGTCTCACGGAGCAGCATGTTCTGCTGCTGCTGCTCTGGTGATGGAGGAGTTCACACACTCAACCGCAGAAGTCACCAGACAATGTGCGTGAGCCAGGAGTGAGCAGATCAAGCATAGGACATATTCTGTTTTTTGTTTTTGTTCCAGGGGTGAGGATTGAATCCAGGGGTGTTGGACATGCAAGGCAAGTCCTCTGCCCTGAGCTATGCCCCAGTATGACACATTCTTAAAACACCAAGATGGAAAGTTTTGGTTCTAAGATGTGTATATATTTTTTGGGCACCCTCTCTATAAACAAATACATTTTTAAAAAAGGCTTGGAAAGATACACACTATAAAGCTGAGTAGTTACCCTTGGGAGTGAAAGAGACTATAATAATTTGGAAAGAGAATTTTCAACTTTGCTGTGTTGTTTGGCTTCTCTACAAAAAAAAGTTTTCAGATGTGATTTTATTTATGTGTGATTTAAAAATATGAAATGTTTCCCGTAAGTGGAGACCTAGAGATGGATATTTCAGGCTCAGAGAGCAAAGGTGTTGGGATGCAACAACAGAATAGTTTATTAGTATGGGGTTTTTACACAGTGGTAACAGGAGTAATTGCTTAATGTCATTTATGTAGTCTTAAATTATTGGTTGCAGTTCAGTTAAGGTAATGACATGTTTCAATAGGTTTTTAAGTGAATTAGGCAGATACATCTGTGGAAGCCAAATGGTTTAATGGATACCTCAGTTGGAAACCTAATTGATCTTACACAGCCTCTCAGGAACCGACAAGACTGATTCTGCTTTGTGATTATTCTAGAGACTTTTTATGCCTGAGATTAGGTGATGTTTTCCAGGCCAAGGAGAATGGCGACCAGTTCATAATTTAAAAAGAAGATAGCTCAAATTTCGTTTCTTTTGCTAAAGTACACATGTTGTTGTTGTTGTTAGGTGCCGTCAAGTCGAGTCTGACTCATAGCGACCCTATGTACAGCAGATCGAAACACTTGCCTATTCTGTGCCAGGCAAACAATCTTATTTATGTTTAAGCCCATTGTTGTAGACACTGTGTCAATCCATCTGGTGGAGGGTTTTCCTCTTTTGAGTTGACCTGCCACTCTTCCAAACATGATGTCCTTCTCCAGGGATTGTTCTCTCCTGACTACATGTCCGAAATATGTAGGACGCAGTTTGGCCATTTTTGCTTCCAAGGAGCACTCTGGTTGTACCTCTTCTAGGACAGATCTGTTGGTTCTTTTGGCAGTCCATGGTATATTCAATAGACGTTTCCAGCACCACAATTCAAAAGCATCAATTCTTTTTCTGTCTCTCTTGTTCAATGTCCAGCTTTCACAACCATATGATGCCACCTGAAAATACCATGGCATGAGTCAGACGCACCTTCGTCTTCAATATGACATCTTTGCTTTTCAATACTCTAAAGAGATCTTTTGCCACAGCTTTTCCTAGAGCAAAGCGTCTTTTGATTTCTTGACTGCTGCTTCCACGGGTGTTGATTATAGAGCCAAGCAAAGTAAAATCTTGGACAACCTCAATCTTTTCTCCATTTAATGTGAAGTTGCGTGCTGACCCAGTTGTAAGGATTTTTGTTTTGTTGATGTTTAGTCGTAACCCATATTGAAGGCTATGATCTTTGACCTTCATCAGTAAATGTTTTAAATCCTCTTCATTTTCAGCAAGCAAAGTGGTGTCATCTGCATAACGCAGGTTGTTAATGAGTCTTCCTCCAATCTTGATGCCACGTTCTTCCTCATAAAGTC
>VMDO01030538.1:0-20000 GCA_007922755.1 Pedetes capensis | reverse complement strand
TAAATCAGGTCCAACTCATACATACCCTATGTACAAGAGAGTGAAACACTCTCCAACACTGTGCCATGCCTGGCACTATGTCAGTGCTTCTCTGCTATTCATACAGTTTTCAATGGTGGTAGTTAAAAATAAAACACTTGCCTTACTGGGAAAGTAGCAACAAGATATGAGGTATCTTCCATATAAGTTGTCCCAAAGTAAAAATAACTGACACCTGAAAACATCAACTTCAAATGCAACTATAATGTACAATGCTTAAGTTGTTTCTGTAGTTTTCCTTTACAATTAGGTAAACTGCCAGCCTATCAATCTAGTGTTCTTTGATTCTAGTATTTTCATTTATCCCTTGCTTCATTTCAAGCAGCTGATTGATTCTACACTATTTCAACCTGAAGCAAATTTAAATTGGAGAACAAGGAGCCATGAGGAAAATAAGGTTGAGTGAGATTTAAGCACATTGTATACAGTGAGGTTCTGCACTTTTAGTCAAAACTATCTAGCAGCTAGAGACCAATCAATTATGTAGGTCAATGAATTCACAAGATAAAACACAAACTAAGATTTTTCAGAAAACCTTGAAAAAGATCAAGAAACTTAACAATGTCCAATAGAGAAAATATTTAGTAATGTACGATGACCTTATATTACAAATGTCCTGACATTGTAATACATAGAGTAATAAGTTAAAGAATATAGTTGGTAATAATATTCTGTCTATGATGCACACTACGCCAAAATAGAATTATATTTAAATATTATATAGGAGCCCACTGTGATGAAATATAATTATGATTCTTTTCAATTTTATAAAAGTTAAGAATACTTGAATAGCTTTTTGAGCTTTTGAAATGTTCCTTGTGTATCTCCTATTGGAGATGTGATCAGATGTAAACACTAGTGTCTGTACTTTGTCTTCAAACAATATTTTTATTGTTAAACATAACTAATAATAATAAAGAACAATTTCTTCTCCTCACTGGACATCATCTGATTTATCCTTTTTGCAAAACAGAAACCATTATTTACCTGACTTTAATACATTTTTCTCTCTGCGTAATTGATGTAAAGCCATAGTCATTTATTCTTTCTGTAATGAAATCCATCAGGGTTGATTATGATTTGAAAAATAAATGACATGCCTGCAATGACAGTTGCATGTATGCAATCCCAGCACTCAGAAGGCTGAGAAAGGAGGATCAGGTGCTTGAGGACAGCCTAGGCTATACTGTGAGGTCAAAGCTATTCCAGGTTATATCGTGAGGCTTTATCTCAAAAACAAAAACAAAAACAACAACAAAAAAAAACAGGGAGAAAGAAAAAGAAATAGCATTAATCTTTTGCATTTGACTACATGAAAACTGATGTCAACATTTGTTCAGGAAAGAGTTTTATTGGAAGAATACATTTTACAAAACTAAGTAGAGGTTTAGATAAAAAGTAAGAAGCAATAGGAATACTGAGTTCCTTTTTAATAACAGCTTAGGTTACCAGTACTTGCGATGCAAATTCATCATTAACACGATTGATGAGGAAAACAGTAAAAATGTTACTTAGAAAATATTGTCCAGATGCCTTTTTCTCTTTGATGTGTTCATTGATTTATACTTTTACTATGCACACTCCTTTCAATTTTACTGTTCATTCCTCATTTTTGAATAGTTCTGACAAATTATCTTCAGATAACCTTGATTATTCAGCAATGCTGAACTTGCAAACTATAAACAAATTCCAAATCTTTTCTCAAATTTGCATCCACATAATTACCTTCTATATAAATTCAGTTTGTGTAAGGGATATTTATGTCTCTATTGCATACTAACCATTCGAGTTCTAATTATATAAGGGATGAAACTAATATTCTACACTTCACTTCATTCATAAAATAATACCAAGCATGAAAACAATAGAAAAATTACTTGACAAGATTTTCTGAAAGATTTTTGGTTAATATAAGACAGAGTGCTCAGAAATTTATTAAATTTGAAACAGAATGTCCCCTAGATTCCTTTACTGATATTTTCCAGTTATACCATATGCAAAAAAAAAAAAAAAAAACCGTGTAGATAATGTTTGAAAAGGAACCTGAACATCAGAAAATAACATAGGATACCATTTCCTTTGTTATAGGGAAAAGTCACACTCTATGTTAGACTACATTAAAATTAGGAGTGTTTCATCCAGGCACCATGGTGCACAGAAGCAATCCCAGAGACTTAAGGGACTGAGGCAGAAAGATGGTGAGTTTGAGGCCAGAGGCAGCTCACACAATTTAGCAAGAGCCTATCTCAAAATTAAAAAAAATGAAAAATGTCCTGGGAGTGCAGTTCAATGGAGGAGTGATTGCCTGGTATGGGCAAGCTCCTGAGTTCAACACCCCAGCATTGAACAAAAAAGTATTTCAGAAATGGCAATAGGAGGCAATGTATGTTTTTCCTCAAAAGAAAGAACAATAAATCTTGAATTATTTCTTCTACAAAAATTTAAAGTATATTAATAGTAGATACTTATATTTGAATTATACAATCAATTTCAGAATAAACATTTCCACACTTCCACATTTTGCCTGATAGATGAATCATACTTCTAAGAATTTCATGAAACTGACATGATGGTTTAGTTAATTCAATATGGAGATACTACCAGAGAGCAACAAAAGGTAAAATGGCAGAAAAGAAAACATTGTGGAGGTGCTGGAAGTAGGTAATGTGAAAACAGAAAAAGTTTACAGAAAGAGGCTTGTCATGATCCCACTGACAACAAGCAGACTAGCTCTGGTCAGACTCCAAGGCCTCCTGTTAGGGGAAGCTGCAACAAGTTAGTCAGAAGGCAGCCACCTGGAGTTTATGATAAGAACAGGCTGACTTCTGAGGAATGAAAAGTTACTCTCTATCTCCCTTCCTTAACTGCTAAAGAATTCTCCTTCTGTAATTCTGCTTCTCTGCTCCTCCCCTATAAAACTCCTAACCTATATGAGTCGGCTGCTGCTTTCTGAAAGTCCACTCCTGGGACTGAAAGTAGCTGCTGGCCTGTCTTAATAAACTTTTCTGCTCCGGATCCATTTGTGCCTTGGAGTATTTTTTTCCTGGGTTTGAGCTGTTGGGTACAACAGTAAGAGTGTGGCCACAGACCTCAGGGAGCTGCTGTCTTGGTAGGGAGCAAAGTGGGCATCATTAGGCACTTTCCTTTCCCATCTGGACTGAACTTTGCATGCCCCAGTGCTACTACCACCAAGAAGATGTGAAGTGGCATAAAGCAGCTTGCCAACAAAGCCACAACAAGGTTGAGAAATAAAAGTCCTTAGTGAAGATTTGTGTAGGTCCGACAAATCATTTACTTGTCTACCACAAACTGATTCTTGCATCATTCTACTATTTTATATTCAGTTTCATCCATCTATTTTTTTAATGTAAGCCCTTGAAAGTAAAGGTTCATGAGCACAGTTACCTCTGGGTCTGGCTGAATCTTATTCTAACATCAATTTAGCCAGTTGTTTCTTTTATTTATGGATGTTAGTGATCTCCACATCTGCTCCCCCATACAGAGGGTTTTCAGCAAAGACTTCATATTGAAACATAGTGCAGTCAATATATCACCTTTCTACCATCTCCTGAGCCTGCAGGTGTAGCCCTGTGGCATCCAATCCCAACAAATCTCCAAAGTTAAGCAGGGCAGGGCCTGGTTAGTATTTGGATGGGAGACTGCCTAGGAACACAAGATACTGTAGGGTTGGGAGAAGGACCCGGCAACCCACTCCCCAAACTCAATCCACCGTTGAAAACCCTATGAATAGCAGAGAAGCAGGACAATAGTGTTTTGCCTGTTGTGTGTAGGGTCACCATGAGTTGGATACCAACTCGATGGCCTCTAACAACAACAACAATAATCTCCTGATGGGGTGCATCCAGAGCCAGCATCTCACCAACACTGAAACAAAATTCCTTTTGCCAGCTCTCAGAAAATGCAGGAAGCTTTAGATCTGCTTCAAGATCCTCTTTTGGGGAATATATTGAACATATGAAGAGATGCTGAGAATCATCTGGCTCTAGAACTATCTCAGTACAGAGTTAACAGAGCAATGCATCTCAAGGAACTAGACAAACAAGAACCTTCAAAAAGGAGTGGATGAAGCTACATATAAAATAAAACATTGCAAAGATCAATTTGTTGCAGATGTTTGCAAATGTGAGCTAAAAAACAGCAGAAGAGGAAATTCTTAGTTATGTTATTAGAAATTGTCATGGTTTGAATATAAATGTTTTCCAATGGTCGTGTGATTTATATCCCTTTTTGGTGCACCATCTCTGGAGGTCATAGAACTTTGGAGGGAAGTCAGCTTTGTGGAAGTAATGTTACTGAGGATGTGCCTATAGAGATTCTTCTACCTGGACAAGGTTCGGGCCTTTTATCTCTGTTCCTGATCTGCCATGCCAAGAGATCACCTACCACATGGCACCTTCACTGCCATACCATTCCTAGCACCGTTATAGACTGATAGCTAACAGTGTGGTCCCATAAGCCTCTTCCTCCATAGTTTGTGTAGGTTGGACACACAGAGAGGACAGTTGATTAATGCAAAGTCCAAGGAGATGAACTTGGAAAAGCATTATCAGACTAAAAATGACCCTTCTGAATGTGAGCCCATTGGGATAAATGGATGGAAAAATCCAACCACAGGGAATTCTTGGAAAGTATGTGAGATGTTCTGGTTGGAGTCTATCTCACTCTGTTTCTGGAGAATGCAATGGAGAAGGGAATTGTTTTAGTAGACACTCAGGTTTCTAAGCTAGAGAAATTAGAAACTGCTTTTGACTGTTCTACCCTTCACCTAATGAGTTTTCTTTAGATCTCTATGGTATACCAGCTACAATAATCCTATCTACAGGAATTTCCTACACTTCCAATGAGTTTTATTTTGTGTGAGCAAGGAACACATTGCAATTGTGCTAGATTTAAAAAAAAAGAAAGAAAAGGAAGGGAAAAATTCAAGCATTTAGAGAGAAAATATATGAAATCACTATCAAAAAATTTTATTAAGCCACTCTCAGAAAGACAAATATTGCATACATTTTGTCATATGAAGAATTTAGGTTTAAAAAATAATACATGAAAGGAGAAGGAAGACTATTTGGAAAGAGGAAGGAAACCAGCTGCAAGAGGGTACAGGAACCATAAATGGTTTGGGGGACTGAATATGACCAAAGTACATTACATACATAAATGAAAATATCGTAATGAAATCCATTATTTTGCTTAAGTAATATATGCTAATAAAAATAATGAAAGTAAAGGAACATAGTGATATTAATAAGATTAATCCCAACAACATTGTAATCAGTCTGAGCTCTAACCTATTATGGAACAAAAACGAAATGAAAATTCTTGCTGCAGCATTTGAGATTATGTTAGGCCCTACCTTGTTATGAACTAAACATAAAGAACCCCCTCCATTCATGTGGTTGAAGTGATTAAATTGATCATTCAGCATACCAAGTGGTTCTTCCTCAAAAAGGTGAAAAATGACCTATCAGAAGTATTTGTACCTCTTCACACTCAGGTTTCTAATCACGCCTCTCACACTAGAAGTCACACTGACTGATCCTCTGGGAGGAAGGGCCTGTCCCTGTGGTGGTGATGGAAACAGTCTGTGTTAGGAAAAGCTTTGGTGAGAAATGCATGGATTTCTAGGCCCATGAGAGGTGGCACTGGAAAAAAGCACATCTCCATGCTTTCCAACCACCACTAGAACCCATGGATGGTGTCACCTTTACTATAGTGCACCCAGAGCACTTACCCAGAGCTCCACGGCAAAAACAGAAAGAGGGCTGCCTTTCTGCTGTGAGCACACCAGAATGCACTGGGCCCCGGAAAACAACAACACTCCATTTATCATGATCATCTACCTGCCACTGACCTCACATTTGGGAGAAACTGGAATAAGATAATTACTGGCTAAAATCAGGCCTAGGAAATGATAGGTTTCCATGAATTTTGTTGGTCCATGTCACAAATCCACTGTACCAAACTCTATCACTTTGTTCTAACCTGCTAAAAAGCCTGTTCTAACAGGACATGTTGGGACATACCTGTAATCTCAACTTTTAGGGGAGGCTGAGGCACGAGGATCTTGTGTTTCAGGCTGCCCTGGATTACATAGCAAGACCCCCTGTTACTAAATAAATAAATAAATAAATGCCAGTTTTTGCATACCTGAGACCAGGAAACCCACATCCTAGAAATTCTAGGGGCCAGAATTGTCCAGGAATAATATCTGCACTTATGTTAAGTCTCTCCCCAAAGCCTTGCACCATAAGTACTGCTCATTCCACTCAGCACACATGTCAGGCTCTAGGCCAACCCTCGGCTCCCTTTCTAGCTCTCTGCATGCTGGATGTATGTGAGAAGCTTGTTTCCCATGCAAATTTAAAAGCACTTGCTATGTCAGGTCACAAACTGGGTCAGGCTTGAAAAAATAACAAGCAGGGTATCCAGGGCTTTCTCAATCCCTTGGCATTACCCTAAGAGCATAGACCTGAGCAGCCACCTATTTCTCCTTCGACAGTCCAGGCTTCCCCAATACTTACCCAAAGAAGACAATTTGGAACTGCCAGCTTCTTTGACCCAGTGAGTAACCTGTGACTGTCTTATCACGTGTGGGAACCTTACTGCAACCAGGAGCAAAACTGAGAAAATGACTGAGGCTATTCTTACCCCTCATCCTACTGATGCACCCTCAGCTAGGGATGACAACCTGACCAACACATCACTGATAGTTTCCAGAAGACTGATGGTATATGACCCGCCATATACAATAATATCTGAAGCTATAATATATGATGATAGTAATTCTGTCATTTTAGAACTGTTTCATAGCTCCTTTCCAGAAATGTACCCAGACTCAAGGAATGGACAGCACTACTACATTTTACTGTATATGGATCATAATATAAAAAGTACCAACACATGAAGAAATCCATGTCCCAGCTTGCTAAGTGGAATAGGGGCAAACACAGGTTTGTCTTTACAGACAAACAGTGAAAAGCTTTTATGACAGGGAAATAGATCTTACAACATAGGGCTTTGCCTTCTGTACAGTGAGAGAGAAAGAGAAGGCTGATACTTAAAGCTGACTGACCTTCATCTTGAAGAAGTTGACTTTCTTTCAGTAGGAAAGAAATCATGCTGAAAGCAAATCAAACCAAAACAAAATATAGCTGGAGTGAAAATTGTATCCTTGTTGTGATACCTATAGAGAGCTTTAGTCAACAGTTCAGCAATTTAGAATGAGGAAACAATGAGTAAACTATTTAAGAAAATATACTAATTATATAAGTCATCTACCCAACACTTGGATTTCTGTCCTTGTATATTATTAATTAAATTCCTCTTTACTTTTGTTGCTCTAGACAGACATTGTATTAAGTATATTCTGTGTTTCTCTCAAACCTGTCCCTGCCAACCGTTACCACTGGTGTTGCCTCAGCTATCTCTGGTCCTTAGTTGGAAGCCAGGGGTGGGAGGATAAAAAGGGAAGCCAAGAACCATTAATAGTTTTTTGGGGGGTTAATTTCTGCATTGTTATTGTTAGTTGCCATCAACTTATAATGACCCTATGAGCAACAGAACAAAACACTGCAGACGCTGTGCCATGCACAGGATCTTCTTTTCTGTTTAAGCCCATTGATACATCCACTGTGTCAATTCATCTGGTTGAGAGTATTCATATTTTTGTTGATCTGCCACTCTCCCCAGGGATTGGTCTTTCCTGACCATATATCCAAAATACATAAGATGCAGTCTAGCCATCCTTGCTTCCAAGGAACACTCTGCTTGCAGTTCTTCTAGGACAGATCTGTTGGTTATTTTGGCAGTCCATGGTATATTCAATATTTGCCCCAGCATGATAATTAAAAAGCATCAATTCTCCTATCTCCCTTATTCAATGACCAGCTTTCACAATCATATGATGTGACTGAAAATACCATGGCATGAGTCTAATTTTTGCATAGGTTGTCATTTATCTTCCTTGGATAATTCTTAAAATGTGTTAGAGTTAAGAGTCCCTATTATCGTATATCATATGGCTACTGTTGATATATTTATTGAGTCTCCCTTCTCCCTCTTTATTGATATGATTTCACTTGAAAGAAGTTAACAAATTGAGAAAGGCAATAAATCTAAATTTTAAATGCTCGGGATTATATGATTGTGTCCATAACATGCACAACAATATGGCAAGCTCTTCTTGGCTTTTTGTTTTTGTATAATTATGGCAATCACCTGACAAGAGGCCAGTTGTGCAGAAGAACTTAAGGCTCTGCATAAAATGGAATGAATGAATATAATGACCCCTATGATAAAAACAATATTAATTAATAGTTAATGTGAGATACTTTGGAACCAAAAACACAAATTTCCCAACCTAGGACAAGAGAAAAAAAATCTATGGACTATGAGGATAAAATTTAGACTCAAGTAGCTTTTTCCTTAATGCCATATATGGCCCATTCTACCAAGTATATCAAAAAGTATTAGAAAATGTCATGACTTGCCAGTCACAAATATGTTGTTGTTGTTAGGTGCCATTGAGTCAGTATCTGACTCATAGTGACCCTACATACAACAGGTGAAACACTATTGTCAGTGCTTCTCTGCTATTCATAGGGTTTTCAATGGATGATTTTTTTGGGAGTGGGTTGCCAGGACCATCTCCCAAGCCTACAGCACCTGGTGTTCCCAGGCAGTCTCCCATCCAAGTATGAACCAGGCCCCTTCCTTGTTTATCTTCCGAGATGTGCGGGATTGGTCACCATAGGGCTACAGTTGCAGTCACAAATATAGAGCAAGGTAATTGTCCATGTCATTAGTCATATTAATGAGATCACACTGACCTGTATTCCATTTAGGGTAGAGTTACTATCTTTGACAACTTCAGAGTTTTTAAAGAGTATGTCAGAGTTATTGATAATTTCCTTTTAGTATTTTCTAACTGTATGATTAATGGCAATGGAAACATTTCCCCAATTACTCACATGAAAATGAATTCTTAATTCACGTAAGTAGAATTTTAATAACAAAGGTTGGTCTTGTTTTAGAATTTGTCATTGAATCTGAAATTTCTTCCCAGTTTCTAGACATTTTTCCCCAGTACTGAGGCATTGAACCCAGGGCCCTTGTGCACACAAAGCAAATGTTCTATCACTGAGCTATACCCCCAGTCCCTTTTTATTTTATTTTATTTTTTTTTTGAGAAAGAGTCTTGCTAAGGTATGCAGCCTACATCTAGCCTTGAACCTGTGATCTTGCTGCCTTAGTCTCTGGAACCACTGGGATTACAGATGTGTGCCAGGGCACCAGGCTCCAATTTGTAGACATTTTAGAGTCATGATCTTTATCAATGACAAATCCTAGGGCACTTTAAATAAAATTTAGTTATTATATAATGTATCAATCTGAGGAAAACAAGTTCTGGTGTCCTGGTTACAAAGAAAGTAGTGTCTAGCAGGGGCACCAAGAGATCCAGGATTAATTCATGCTACCAAGCTAGAATAAAAAACTTATATTAGCCTGGGTAAGTATGTGGATCTCTATTAATTTCTCCAAGGTGGCAAGTGCATAGACTATTGCCCTCTGAAGGATGTTGCATCCAAATTTTAAATTACCTCTGTTTTGATCAATAAATTTGTAATGGTTGTTTCTTTTTCTGGACTGGAGTATCAACAGCAAAGTCAGAAGGTTATTTGTTTAAGGTCATTTGTCCACAAAGTTGCAAGTGCTAATATTATTGAGTTGTAATGCCTTGTTGTTTCATTTTATGAGACCAGAATTGCCCAGATATTTTTATCATAGAGATCTAGCAATGCATAGCACATTTAACAGGAGATAAAACTAAAGAAAGTTTCTCCTACTTGGTACAAGAATGATGTTAGGAAATATATGTGTTTCTCTTCGTTTTTAAAATTTTCAAAATTTTAACTGATACATTAAAAACATAAAGTATGCGTATGATGTGATTTTGATAGATGTATACATTGTGTAAAGTAAAATTGTTGTTGTTGTTAGGTGCCATCGAGTCGGCATCCGACTCATAGCGACCCTCATAGGGTTTTCAATGGCTGACTGTTTCAGGATTGCCTTGGGAGTGGATTGCCAGGTCCTTCTCCCATTTTTGCGGTGCTGGGAATTGAACTCGGGACCTCAGAGACTGCAGCGCAGTGCTCTACCAATTGAGCTAAATCCCAGCCCAGTAAAGTAAAATTATACCTCTTTAAACACTGATCATTTCTTCATAATTAAAACTTTCAATATCCTTTCTTCTAGCTCTTGGAAAGTTACAGTGCATTATCATTATCTATAGTCACCTTACTGTACAATGGCATAACCAGCACTTCTTACTCTGATTTAACTGTAGCTTAGTACCCATCGGTGAATCTTCTCCCATCCCTTTCCTCCCCCTACAATTCCTTCACCTTGGCAAACCACTATTCTACTTTCAACTTCTGTGTTAGCAACTTTTTAATATTCTGTGTATGAGTTATATGCAGTACTTGTCTTTCTGTTGGCTGGCTTATTTCATCTAACATAATGATTTCCAGTCCCATTCAAGTTGTTGCAAATGATAAGATTTCATCCTTTTGTGACCAAATAGTAAACCATTGTGGTTATGTAACACATTTTCTTTATGCATTCATCAGTTGATGGACACTTCCTTTTCTTGTGAATAGTAATGCAAGGAACATAGCAGTTCAAATGTCTCTTTGACATACTTATTTCATTTCTGCCCTTTAGTGGGACTGCTAGATTTTATGGTAGTTCTATTTTTAATTTTTGAGGACTCGCTATACTTTTTTCCAAAATGCCTGTACTAATTTACATTTCTACCAACAATGGAAAATGCAAGTGTTCCCATTTCTCTACATGCTTGCCAGTACTTTTTACCTTTCGACTTTTTGGTACGAGTCATTCTTCCTGCAGCAGGATGATTTCTCATTGTGCTTTTGATTTGCATTCCCTTGATCATGAGTGATGTCAAACATTTTCAGCCATTTGTAAATCTTTTGTAAAGTGTCTCCCCTGTTGAAGTGCATTGCCATGTCTCCTTTACCCACCCCCCATTTTTTCTAGTACTGAGGATTGAACCCACGGCCTTGTACATGCTGAGCACATGTTCTACCTCTGAGCTACATTTTCAGACACTTCCCATTTTCTAATTAGGTTACTTGGGGATTTTTTTCTATTATATTTTTGGTGCTTTGTATAATATCTGGATATCATGCTCTTGTCAGATGCATAGTTTGTACATATTTTTTTTGCATTCTGTAGGTTTTCTTTCCACCCTGTTGATTTTTCCTTTGCTGTGCAGAAGTATTTGTTTGATTTGTTTGATTTTTTGCTTTGTCTCCTGTTAACCTAATGTCAGCTTATTTCAGCTGATATTATCATTCAATTATCAAACCTTGGAGAAGGGGAATGAAGAACTATTCACCTCTACAACTTGCTGTAGAGGCTGATAAAAATGGTACTTTCTCCCTAAACCCATAATCTTAGCATGATCCTAAGAAAAACTTAAGACAAATCCCAATTCAGGGACATTCTACAAATATATGACTAAATCTACTCAAAACATTAAAAGTCATCCAAAAAATTTCCAACAAAATATCACACAGAAAAGAAGACTAAGAAGATGTGATAATATATCTAAGTAGGTAGTATCTCCAAAGGGATCTTATAGCATTAGGTCCAGATACAAAGGAAATCTGAATAAAGTATTGACTTTAAAATAATGTGTCAGTATTGGCTAATGCTGTTGTTGTTATGTGCCTTGAAGTTGGGTTGGATGCCAAGTGACCTACACAGGGTTTTCAGTGGCTTATTGTTTCAGGGTTGCTTTGGGTGTGGATTGCCCATTCCTTCTCCCATTTTTGCAATGCTGCAGGTTGAATCCAGGGCCTCAGAGAGGACATACAGCACTCTGTCAACTGAGCCAAACCCCAGCCCTATGGATTAATAAATTAGTATATATGCACCACACTAATGTAAGATATTGAAAATAGAGAAATTGTTTGGTTGGAATATCTGAAAGTGAGTCCACAATGTTTCTTTAAATCTACTCATCTGAAATTTTGGAAAAAAATATTAAGGAAAAATGATCCTGCTGGGAGTGGTGGCACAAGTCTCTAATCTCAGTGACTCAAGTGGCAGAAGCAGGAGGGTGGCAAGGTTTAAGCCAAAGGCAGCCTGTAAAACTGAGACGCTGTCTGAAGATAAAAAACAATAATAAAATGGGGGTACAGCTTAGTGTTAAAGTGCTTGCAAAGCATTCATCAGTCCCTGGATTTAATGACCCAGTACTGGGGAAAAAAAAAAAAAAAAAAGGAACAATGATCCAACAATAAATAAACACAAACAGTAAAAATGTCAAATACTCAAACAACCATCTCCCAGTAGGATTTTGTACTTCAGAAAAAATATGTATGTATAAAACAAATTATAAATGTGTACATACAATACATATGGTTCTATTGCTTAGTGTTGTTTTAAGATAACAGCATACCTTTGGTGAGTATTTAGTTATATATGAGGAAAAATAAATTCCTATTATAAATGTTTTAATATACATAATTGTTTCCTAGTAATATACTTAAAAATTTAATATTACAGGATGTTTTGTTTTTGCTGTTTGTTTTTATAAATAGTATATTTTCTTTATTTTTGCATAGATATTTTCCACATGCATGTATATTACTGGAGGTTCATTTCTGCAAAACTGCTTTTGTAATTTTATTATAACTCTGAAAATTTAAAACCATTATTTCTCATTGACATTAAATTTCCAATGATATGGTAATTATGTCTCTAAGATAGAAACACATTTTGTTGATGAAAAATGATTGTCTGATTTATAGAGGAGTTATATATTTCATGCCTGCAGCCGTAGCCCTGTGGCATCCGATCCTGTCAGATCTCGGAAGCTAAGCAGGGTCGGGCCTGGTTAGTACTTGGATGGGAGACTGCCAGGGAACACCAGATACTGTAGGCTTGGGAGAAGGACCTGGAAACCCCCTCCCAAAAATCAATCTGCCATTGAAAACTCTATGAATAGCAGAGAAGCACTGATAATAGTGTTTCACCTGTTGTACATAGGGTCGCTATGAGTCGGATACCGACTCGGTGGCACCTAACAACAACTAACAATATACATTTCATATTTATTGTTCTTTTTATTTATTCTTCTGTAATATCTTTTTATATTTTTGGTCAATGTCTTAACTTTTCTCTCTTCTTGCTGATGCATGTGTTTTATATTAATACATATATTTATAATAATAATAGTAATGTATAATAATCCTTTGTGTCATCTAGTAACAAAAATGATTTATCATAATCAGTTATTCTGATGTTTGATTTTTATAAATTCAATTTAATTTTTAACTTTGTTATTGTTTGGTTGTTGGTTTTGTTTTTTTGCAACAGTCTCTCTGTATAGCCCAGGTATGGCTTGGAACTTACTATGCAGCCCAGGATGCCTTCAAACTCATGATTCTGCTGCCTCTCTCTCCCCAGTGCTGGGTTTACAGGTATATACCACCATGTGCATCTGTAGCCATAGCCCTGTGGCTTCCAAGCCCCTCAGATCTCAGAAGCTAAGCAGGGTCTGGCCTGATTAGCAATTGGATGGGAGACCGCCTGGGAACACCAGGTACTGTAGGCTTGGGAGATGGACCTATGCAGAGTCGCTGTGAGTCAGATACTGACTGGACAGCACCCAACAACATCAACATCAACAACAACAACATAAGTTACATAGCCTGTAGCAATACCACTGTGGCATTGGATCCTGTCAGAATTTAGAAGCTAAGCAGGGTAGGGCCTGGTTAGTACTTGGATGGGAGACTGCCTAGGTACACCAGGTGCTGTAATATCAAGCTGTAAGCTTGGGAGAAGGACCCAGAAACCCACTTCCCAAAAGCAATCTGCCATTGAAAACCTGATGAATAGCAGAGGAGCACTAATAATACTTTTTTGCCTGTTGTAGGTATGGTCACTAAGAGTTGGATACCAACTCGACAGCATCTAACGACGACAACAATAAGGTACCAAAGGACACAAAACAGAAATGGACAAATTATATTCGTGGGGCAGATGCATTACTGGTGTGTAGATGGAAGCACAGGTTTAGAAATGACCCTATGCTCAGGGAACAAATCCCATGATACCACTATTACAGAGGAGTAAACATATATTTATTACTGTAATACATTCTCCTCTCATGTTTAGCTTTTACGTACATGAAAGTTTCATTTATTTTTTCATTTATGTCTTATATTCAAGGGAAATAAGGCATAATAGATCAAGTCTTTTTGCGTTTGTATGTGTGTACTCAAAAACTGGAAAATAAACCAGAGGCTAAACCAATATTACAATGTAAATCTCCTAATTCCCAATCTAGGGATATTTATTTTTCTCCTTTTTTTTTTTTTTAATTATTGGATGTTTGAGCCCAGGGATTCACACACACTAGACAAGCACTCCACCACTGAGCCGCATCTCCAACACCTGTTTTTTGTTTGTTTGTTTGTTTGTTTGAGACAAGATCTTGCTAGATTGTGCAACCTGCCTCTGGCTTTGAAATCACCATCCTTCTGGCTCTGACTCCCAAGTCACTGGGAGTATAGGCTTGCACTGTAGCACCTAGCAATATCTCTGATTCACTAACACAACATTCCTCAGTGTAGCTGGACGTATCCATACATCATTAGAATTCTAAATAAGTGTCTATTAATGACTTAAATCATCTCCAGCAAAGTAGCAGGATATAATATTAAAATTCAAAAATCAGTAACATTCCTTTACACCAAATGTGAGCAGAAAGAGAAGGAAGTTAAGGCAACAATTACTTTCACAATAATTCACCAAAAATTTAAATGTTTAGAATCAATCTAGACAAAGATTTTGAGGATCACTACAAGAAAAACTTTAAAACATTAAAGAAAGAAACAGTAGAGTATACTAGAAAATGGAAATACCTTCCCTGTTAATGGATTGTGTGAATCAATGTTGTAAAAATGGTTACACTACCAAAAGCAACTTATAGATTTAATGCAATCCCATTTAAATCCTGTGACAAATTTTGAAGAAATACAAAAAATAATCAAAAAATTCATATGGATACACAATGTATAGCTAAGACAAACATAAGCTGCAAGACTAGTGTAGGTGGGATCACGATATCTGACTTTAAATTATACTACAGGACTATAGTAACAAAAATAGCTTGGTACTGGCACAAAAATAGGCTTGAAGACCAATAGACCAGAATTGAAGATCCTGACATCCACCCACACAATTACAGTCACCTGACCTTTGCCAAAGGGACTAAGAATGCACAGTAGAGAAAAGATAGCCTCACCAACCAATGGTGTTGGAAAAAATGGATATCCATCAGCAGAAAAATGAAAATAGACCTGCATCTCTCACTTTGCATGAAAGTCAATTCAAATAGACAAGAGATTTGAAAACAAACAAACAAAAAAGCCCAGAAACCTTAAAACTACTAGAAAAACAAAGATAGGAAACATACTCTAACACATAGGCATAGGAAAGTATTTCCTTAACAAGACTCCAATTGCTCAGGTAATCACACCAAGAATTGACAAATGGGATTGCATGAAATTTAAAAGCTTCTGTATAGCAAAGGAAACAATCAACAGAGTTAAGGAAGAGCCCACTGAGTGGGAGAAAATTTTCATATCCTATACATCTGCCAGAGGACTAATTTCTAGAAATGTACTAAGAACTCAAGGAAGCAAATCCCAAGACAACAAATAACCCAATACAAAAGTGGGCAAATGAAATGAACAAGCAGTTCTCAAATGAAAAAGTTTTTAGGGCCAAGAAACACATGAAAAAGTGCTCAATATCCCCAGTCATTAAGGAAATCAAAAAAATTCTGAGATTCCACCTAATTCCAGTAAGAATAGCTGAGATCAACTAAACAAATAATAAATGTTGGCAAGGGTGTAGAGAAAAAGGAACACTTTTACACTGCTAGTGGGACATAAGTTAGTTCAAGCACTCTGGAAATCAATATGGAGATACCTTAGAAAACTAAAAATAAAATTTCCATATGATCTAGCTATCCCACTACTAGGAATATATCCAAAGGGAGACATGTTATCATACCAGAGGGACTCCTGCATTTCCCTATTTAATGTAGCACTCTTCACAAAAGCAAGGGTATGGAACCAACTAAAATGCCCATCAATAGAAGAATGGATGAAAAAATTGTGGTATACATACATGATGGAATATTACTCAGCAATAAAACAGAGTGAATTAATGTCATTTGCAGAAAAATGGGTAGAGCTGAAAATATCATCAACAAACAAACATAGGCTCAAAAGAGAAATATTTTATGTTCTCACTCATATGTAGAAGCTGAATCTTACTTAAAGAAAGGAAAACCCCACACATAAGTAGATATATAAAAATGAACAATTAAACCTAAGTAAGAAGAGAAAATATAAACAGAGTAGAAAAAGTGGGGCAGGGGCTAGCAAAGGGAAGTGAAAGTTGGGAAGGGGAGGAGAAACATCGTAAAGGAATAAAGGGGGAGAGAATTATCTCCATGTACATGATGCAACTTTATGAGTACATGGGAAAAGTAGGGGAATATAACTCAAAAATACATACTAGTTTTATAAAATACTAGTCAAAAGTTTCCATAAAGCTTGAAGGTTGATGAAAGTGTAACCAAAAGTGATGCATTAATTGCATAATGGAAAAAAGCACAGGCTGTATTACTCTGTACCCCATCAACATTTATCAATAAAGGGAAAAAAGAAACAAAAATATTTTCCATAAATCAGTCTTTCCTAAACCTTTTAATGTTTTTTTCTTTTCATGAAATTTCATTGTCTAGCCACTTTCTTGATTTTACTTTGATATATCTATGCATTCTAACTTTCCATTAGGTATACTAAAATGTATTTAATTAGTATTATTCATATTTATTTGTAATTTAGAAAAAAATTAATACAATATTTTATATTTGCTTGTGATAGGCAAGAGGTTTTATCTTACTATTCAAAGGAGATTTACTTCCAGTTTTGGTGTTATAATAATGATCCCTCTAGTATTGCTTTAATAGTGAAATTACATATCACAAAATATAATTCACATACAGAAAACGTGTAGCTCTAAATGCTATAAAACATTTGCCTTAAAGTTTTGTACTTTTCATTAAGACGATATTTAGAAATTCAAGGAAAAGATGTAGAAACTTTGAGTGCCATGATTTGGAAAGATTTACTATGTTAATAATTAGATCAGGTCTCATTTAAATAGTAAAAAGATACTAGATACTTCTTAAGAAGATGTTTTAAAGAATATTCCATTATGTATTGACTTAAAACATAATTGGGAGAAGGGCCTGGCAATCCACTCCCAAGGCAATCCCAAAGCACTTAGCCATTGAAAACCCTATGAGGGTCGCTATGAGTCGGATACTGACTCGACGACACCTAACTTTAACTAACACATAAGTTAATTATAGCATTATTTTGATTTAACATTGAAAATGATATAGAAATAATGTGAATGCAAAAGAAATCTGTTTCTAATAAATATAACTGGAAACAGTTATGTGCATAATTCACTGAATTCTATTCTTCACATTCAATGTTGATATATTTCAAATCAGTTGTTTGACATATTATATGCCTAGAGTAAGAAATAATGTTGTTTTATTCATATGATGAATTAAAATGTATATCAAAGATATACTTATTTTAAATTTTAGAAATTAGTTCTATAAAAGATTTTAATGAGAGTGAAGGATTACAAAGTGGCTCTATTGATTAATTTTATATATTTTTGTTGTTTTTAATCTTTATATAGTTATTAATTCTATATATTTTGTGAAATCAAAATATTTTATTAGGTTATATTGACTGAGCACTTAACCACTTGGTAGGCTTTGTATAAAATTCTGCATACATAGTTCTTTCCTGATTTTAAAAATTAAGCTATTATTTAAATACAGGGAAGTACACATATTTAAATATCTGGTTCTGTAACATTTACAAATATCTACATTCTTATAGTTACCACTAAAATCAAAGAATAGGAGATGTGTGTCACTACAGAAAGTTTCTCATTCCTTTTTGTAGTCCACCTCTCCACTTTCCTCCAGACCCTGGCATTCACTGATTGTCTATCTGGGTCTCAAGTTTGCTTTCAAATGAATGTCATATCAATGACATCCTACTGTACAGAGAATTTTGAGTCTGGATTCTCTAATTTAGTGCAATGCATTTGAGATTCATCCATATTGTCACAGACAGCAGCAGTTTATTCCTTTCTGTGGAAGAATAATATTCCATTGTTTCAATTTGGAAGTACTATATTTTATTTATTTATCTAACCTATTTATATAATAGTAGAGGAACATGCAACTGGCTTGAGTTTGTAGTAATTATTAATAATACTTCCATAAATATTCATGTACAAGTTTACATTAACGTAGTTTTTCATATGTGTCTTAGCCTGTGTGGGTTGCCAAAAATATATCATAAATACATGCTTAAAAATAGAGCTGTATATTTTGACAGTTATAGAACCTGGAAATTTGAGATCAGGGTGCCACAACTGTTGATTTCTGGCAAAAGATACCTTCCTGGATTTCAGACAGCCTTCTTTACATTCTTTGCATGTTTTCAAATAGCCTTTCTTCACTGTTTGCATGTGCACTTATACAGTGGGATGGAGGGAGAAAGTGAGGGGGAGATTGAGAGAGAGAAAAATTGAGAGAGAGAGGGAGAGAGAGAGATGTTGAGAGGAAAACTGAGGGAGACAGTAGATAGAGGAGAGAGAGATCTTCCTCTCATGGGATCGCCAATGCTGTCATGAAAAGCTGCATCCTCATGTCAAAATCTAGACCTAATTTGCTCCCAAATGCTCCGTGTCTAAATACTATCTTATTGAATATCAAGGTTTCAAAGTATGACAGGAGCACAAATATTAAATCTACAATAGTATTATTTGCCTGCAGCTGTAGCCCTGTGGCATCCGATCCCGTCAGATCTCGGAAGCTAAGCAGGGTCAGGCCTGATTAGTACCTGGATGGGAGACCACCTGGGAACACCAGAAGCTGTAGGCTGGGAGAAGGACCTGGCAACCCCCTCCCAAAAATCAATCTGCCATTAAAAACCCTATGAACAGCAGAGAAGCACTGACAATAGTGTTTCCCCTGTTGTACAGAGGGTCGCTATGAGTCGGATACCGACTCGACGGCACCTAACAACAACAACAATAGTATTATTTGGGGGCATGGATTTAGCTCAGTAAGTAGAGTC
The DNA here is from genome assembly GCA_007922755.1 of Pedetes capensis. Lineage (NCBI taxonomy): Eukaryota > Metazoa > Chordata > Mammalia > Rodentia > Pedetidae > Pedetes > Pedetes capensis. The sequence continues at coordinate 648 of VMDO01030538.1, read as the reverse complement.
CTGCTCTACACTTTCTGAATACCCACATTGGATCCCCAGCATTGCAGTAATGGGAGAAGAATGTAGCACTCCACTCCTGAAACAATCCTGAAACATTCAGCCATGAAAACGTCATGAGGGTGGCTATGAGTAGGACCTGACTCAATGTCACTTAACAACAATATTATTTGGGCAAATTTTTGGAATTGGGATAACCAAGTTATACAATGAGCGTTTATCAGTAAATGCTTGTTGTATAAAGAATATATCATTTTGCATCCCCACCAACAATGGGAATTCCTATTGTCCCACACCTTAATAATACTTAGTATTGTCTATTTTTTAAAGATACACTACTGCTTTAGTTTGCATTTACTTAATGAGCAATGATATTGAACATATTTTAATATGATTATTTGACATGTTTATTTCTTTTTTGGTAAAGTATTTGTTCAGTTTTTAAGTTGATTAGTTATTTACTTATTATTGAATTTTGAATGTCTTTGTACGTTCTGCATATAAGCTCTTAATAAAGTGATTTGCAAGTATATTCTCCCAGTCTGTGCTTGCCTTTCCATTTTCTAAAAGTTTTAATTTCAGTAAGTCCAATGTATCAATTTGATATATGATGGGTGATATTTTACCTAAACTGATGTCAAGTAAATTTCC
>VMDO01030537.1:0-21179 GCA_007922755.1 Pedetes capensis | reverse complement strand
GCCTTCCTGAAGCTTTTCCATCCCTTGTGGTTGTGATTCTAACATCACACTTCTTGCCAATGCTTTGGTGCTGAGAAAACTCTGTGTTGGAAATTTCCTAAAAGAGAAATGTGTAAGAGATGGCTTTGTCAGGAAATTCTACCAGAGATTGGAATTACTGTCTGGTGGTGGAGAAGGTGGCCTTGGGTTTCGCTTTTCCAGGTGGATATCAGACAGCTGGGGCTGGGATTTAGCTCAGTTGGTAGAGCGCTGCGCTGCAGTCTCCGAGGACCCGAGTTCAATTCCCAGCGCCGCCAAAAATGGGAGAAGGACCTGGCAATCCACTCCCAAGGCAATCCCGAAACAGTCAGCCATTGAAAACCCTACGAGGGTCGCTATGAGTCGGATACCGACTTGACGGCACCTAACAACAACAATCAGACAGCTGAGTTGGGTAGAAGTCACAAGGCGGCCTTAGACGGTAATTGAAAGACGAGAGCCCCCATCGGAGAGGGTGGGGAGGCTAGAACTCCTGCTTTGGGGCAGGAACAGAGCTGAGGATGATGAACCTATTGAAGTCACCCCAGGCTTCCTGCTTGTTCGGGGTTTGGTCTGTGAGGACCTTGGTGGTTCCCAAGAAGGGTGCTGATCGGGAACCATGTGGGTTCTGGGATTCAGGGATCTGTCCTCGGTAGGTGATTGGCTGCTTCCCCCTGAGGGAAAGTGACTGCAGATCCCCCTTTCCAACCTCAGCATTTTTGGGGGAGCCTAACAACAGGGCTGTGTTTCTGTCCCCGGGCTCTGGTGGGTGGACGGCACTTCCACTCGGCCGCTTGGCCTGTGAATGAATCACGAGGGGAAAGAAAATGATAAAACTCCATCTCATTTGGAAACATGAATCACGGCTCATTGTTCGCAAGGACTTGGAATCTGTTAGAAGCATTGTTTGTAAATGAGACGCTTCAGTTATTTATTTATTTTGTAAATTCGAGAAAAGGGTAAACAGCTGATTTGTGCCCCTTCTGCAAAGGCAGGAGATGCGAGTTCCCATGGTTCATTCCACTGGAGGCTGCCTGTGGAATTTACCAGCTGGCTTTTGCTCCCCTCGTGGGCTTGTTTTGGTGGATCACGTGTAGGGACCGGGCTTATTCACACAGGCATACACCTTGACTTAGCCGCCATATTGAGAGGTGGACCAGATGATCTTTTTCACTGCCCCACAGCTAGGCAAGGTGCTATGTTCCCAAATCAATATGTTGTCGTTGTTAGGTGGCGTCGAGTCGGTATCCGACTCATAGCGACCCTCATAGGGTTTTCAATGGCTGACTGTTTTGGGATTGCTTTGGGAATGGATTGCCAGGCCCTTCTCCCATTTTTGTGGTGCTGGGAACTGAACTTGGGACCTCAGAGACTGCAGCGCAGCGCTCTACCATCTGAGCTAAATCCCAGCCCCCTAAATCAATATGAGTACGTTCCTATTGGTCCTGTTCCTAAGATCAGGTAAGAAGATACAGAATGTTCTAGAGGCACATGTGGAAACAGTGTGCCCACATTTCAGTGATGGTATGGAAGGCAGAGTAATGGGCCCAGACATGCCCACAGCCTCATCCTGAGACCTTGCGAATATAGTCTATCACATGGCAGAAGGGTCTCTTCACAGATGTGATTCAGGTTATAGAGCGTGGGAGGGGAACATTGTCCTGGATCCTCCATGTGGGCCTGGGGAACTTTGGCTGCTTTTGCAAGACGGAGTGAGGAGAGAGATGCTGCAGAAAGGGAAGTCAGATTCCCAGCCTGGGAAGGATCCCATGGGCAGGGGCCCTGAGGTGGAGGGGCTCCCTTGCAAGGACCAGAACGAGGCCCCAGGGAGCTAAGGGCAGCCTCTGGCTGATAACCAGGCAGGAAAAGGGACCTCAGTCCTATAGTCATGAAGAGCTGGGTTCTGCCTCTATTCCGAATGAGCTTGGAAGCAGGTGCCTCCCAGAGTGAATTCCAGTGGGCCAATACCTCCAGCTTGAGACCTGGAGCCGCTGGGCGTCTGACCTGCAGACCTGTGGAATGATGCAGTCAGGTGGGTCTACGCTGTTTATTATGGCAGCTGGCCATGAAAACGAATGTGGATGGGACGGAGAGCAGTGTGGGCGGAGGATTCTCTTTCTGCCTTTGAGCGCTGTTATTAAGTCCATGAAGTGTTCTTCACCTGGCCTCTTCCAAGCGGAATTCTCCAACAGAGCAGGGGGGTTGGCATTGCAGACACAGCTAATTCCTGGCTCCTATGCAGGATCCGGGCTGGGATTTAGCTCAGTTGGTAGAGTGCTGCGCTGCAGTCTCTGAGGCCCCGAGTTCAATTCCCAGCACCACAAAAATGGGAGAAGGGCCTGGCAACCCACTCCCAAGGCAATCCCGAAACAGTCAGCCATTGAAAACCCTATGAGGGTAGCTATGAGTCGGATACCGACTCGACGGCACCTAACAACAACAACATGCAGGATCCATTGAGGTAATGTTGACAGATCACGTGTTTGAGATAGGCTAACTACTCAACCCTATAAGGGTCGCTATGAGTTGGATACCGACTCGATGGCACCTAACGACAACAACAACTACTCAACTGAAACATCACTTTTATTAATTTTTTTTAAGAAATAAAGCACAGGGGTTAGAAATGTAGTGACAAGTGACTTCCTGTTTGGATTTAATAGTCACAGTTCCTGGGAAAATGATTTCCTTCAAAAGCTGATCTCCTAAAAGTGTGTTTTGCCCCTTAATGAGGGAGGAAGTCACATTTGCTTGATAGGGGGAGCTTGCTGTGTGTGTTCGCATTGGCTCCGAGAGGTGCTCTCTGGTAGGAATCAAGTAATGTCTGAAGAAATGTGGGAGTGAAGGGGTGCAAGAGAGATCTCACTTGTTATCTAGAGTAGCCAACAAGGTGCTACTTTGGGGAAGAAAAGTTAGATTTGATCATAAATAAATAGAAGTGCAGGCATCTTTATTCACTAGAGTTGTAGCAAAAGCAAATTAGGGCATATTGTGTTTCTGCAAACCCAATTTTACATTGGAAACATGAAATTGTTAAGTTTATTGTTGTACCAGTGTTCTCTTAGAATGTCAGATGTCGGACAGGGATGTCTTAGGTGTGAGTGCTTCTTTCTGCTGTTCCCTCGTCACCTCTTTGGATGTAGGCAGTGAAAGCAGAGAAAGAAATCACCAGGGTTGAGTCCCTCACTCCACCCTCTCTCCACCCTCATTGTGGTGGAGGTTACCACAGTGCTGGTGCCAGGAGAACTTGAACTTGGCCTCACTCCCGGCCCCGTTTCTCCCTCCTTTCTCCCTCCTTTCCTCTCTCCCTTCTTTTCATTCATTCATTCGTTTTTGCGCATATAGTTGCCAAAACAGAGAGATCGCATGCGCCCATTATCAGTTTCCCCACGTTTACATCTTGCAAAACTGTAGTACAATCCCCATACCAGGATTCTGACATTGGTGCAGTCAAGATGTAGAACATCCTGTATCACAAGACCTCATGCTGTCCTACAGCCACCCCGTCTCCCTACGCATCCTGCCCCAAGTCCTGGCAACAGTTAATCTGTTCTGTTTCTGTACTTCTGCCGTGCTGAGAATGCTACATAAAGGGAAGTCATGCAGTCTGTAACCTTTTGAGGCTGGCTTTTTCTGCTCAACATATTTTTTGGAGATCCACTAGGTTTCCCATCTATCAGGTTTGTTCCTTTTCATTGCCTAGTAATGTTCTTTGTGGATTGCCACAGATTGTTTAGCTGTTCATCTGTTGAAAGACATCTGGGCTTTGGCTATTACCCATAAGCCTGCTATGAATATTCACATATAGATTTTTTAATATAAGACTTCATTTAGCTAGGCATGGTGGTGCACACCTATAATCCCAGTAGCTCAGGAGGCCGAGGCAGGAGGATCACAAGTTTGAGACCATAGGCAGCCTGCGTAACTTAGCGAGACCCTGTCGCAAAAAGTAAAAAAAAAAAAAAAAAAAATGGGCTGAGGGTGTAGCTCAGTGGTCCAGCACTTACAGGGCATGCAAGCGCGAGGCCCTGGGTTCAACCCCTAGTACTGCAAAAAAAAAAAAAAAAAAAGACTTCATTTTGGGGGTGGGGATGAATGCCCAGAAAATGTAATTGCTAAGTCCTATGACAGTTGGAGGGCTGGGATTTAGCTCAGTTGGTATAGCGCCACTCTGCAGTCTCTGAGGTCCCGAGTTTGATTCCCAGCACTGCAAAAATGGGAGAAGGGCCTGGCAATCCACTCCCAAGGCAATCCCGAAACAATCTGCTGTTGAAAACCCTATGAGGGTTACTATGAGTCAGACATGACTCAATGGCACCTAACAACAACGACGACAGTTGGATATTGTTTTCAAGAGACTGCCAAGTTTTTCTAGCACAGTTGCATTGGCTTACATTCCCATCAGCAACGTGCATGTGATTTAGTTCCTCCTTGGCTTTGCCATCTTTATTACTTTCCCTCTTTGTTTCAGCCAGTCTGACAGGTGTTGTGGGACCTCATTCTGGTTGGAGTTCTCTTCTCCCTGCTTGTGGCCAGTCCTTGCAGGATGCCTGGATTTAATCTGGAGATCGAGCCAGAGTGCAGGTGCTGAGCCGCGTGCAGGGGAGGCAGGTGATGGAGGTGGGGCTCGAGGGAGGCATGGCAGAAGCTGGCCCACTGAGCTGTGAAATTGTTGCTTGTGTTGGGGGAACACTCTGTGTCTGGTTTGAAGAGACGTCAGAGATGGTGGTGAAGGAGGCAGAGCAGGCAGGGCGCTCGGCGTGGGGATCGCCGTGCTGCCCAGTTTGCTTGTCACCATGGTCACTTTTCACACTGCTTCAATGTGAAAACTTGCAAGGAACACGCATCGAGTTGTGGCACGCCTCAATGAAAAGAAACACAGTGGCTGCGATAATGGGCTCAAACATTAAAAGATTGTGTGCATGACACAGTGCTGGGTAGTGCTTTGTTTTGCTGTACTTAGGGTCGCTATAAGTCAGATTTGACTTGACGGCACCTAACAACCACCACCTCATTAAAGACCTCAGCCTTCTGTAATCCCAGCAGCTCGGGAGGCAGAGGCAGGAGGATCGCAAGATTGAGACCAGAGGCAGTCTGCTTAACTTAGCGAGACCCTATCTCAAAAACTAAAGAAAAAGGGCTGGGGGTGCAGCTCAGTGGTCCAGCACTTTCAGAGCATGCAAGCATGAGGCCCTGGGTTCAACCCCCAGTACTGTCAAAAAAAAAAAAAAAAAAAAGACCTCAGTCTTAATACATTCCCATTCTGGGGTACTGACCTTCTGCGGTTGGAACTTGGGCACATGGATTTGGAGGTACACAACTCTGCCCAGAACGGTATGATTAACACGATGTTTCCCTTTCTTTAATGGCCTTTGGGTGCAGGTCCCAGGAGCGGTGGGGACCTGTGGAAGGTGAGGAGTGGGCTCACAGTCTCCCTGTCCTCTTGGGCCCGGGTTTGTTTCTGTGTTCAGATTGGACATTCCTTGTAATCAACTAGCGACAGAGCGATATGGTCAGGAAGTTGGAGACCTGAGTAGGAACTTTAGCCGCTCTGTGGTGAGGCCGTTTGCTCACACTGTGAGAGCAGCCTCAGCGGCCCTGAGCCGGGGCATCGACACCCCACCTAGACTTACAGTGGGTCGCGGTTCTTGGCCTGTGTGTGTTGGAGCCCGAGTAGGGTGGCCACGTGTACTCTGGTCCCAGAATCCCTGTTTATGCCGTGGCGGGAATGGTCTTTGATGCTGGTGTTTCTTGCATGTTCCTTGCCATCCAGGGCTGCCCACCGCACACCTCTAGGGGGTGCTATTTGCGCTGCAGTCCAATAGCCTGGATCCTTTTCCCTAGTCACACTGTGCACCACCCTCAGTGGTCCAGGACAGTCTTAGAAACGGTGTAGTTTCAAGACGTACTGGGGCAGGGAGGGGACTGGCTTGTGACAAATAAGTGGTGCTGGACTTGTTGATGTTTGGGAGCAGGGCTGGCTCCGTGTGGCTGTCATCCACTTACCTGCGTGTGGATGGGGCGCTGGGTGCACACGGGCACCCCTTGCCTTCAGCAGGCCGATGCTCTCACCCACACACGCTGGGGAGCTTGCTAAACTATAATTGGGGTGTCATGAGGCAAAAAACAGTACTTTGTTTTAGCGTATGGTATGTGCCATAAAAAAATCTCAGGTTTGGAGTCGCTGAGATCCAGGTTTAAATCCCAGCTTCATCTCTTCCTAGACAGGTGACCTTGGGCGAGTTATTTATTTTCAGGTACTGTCCTTTATAAAACTGGTGACAGCACCAACCTCCTTGGGCAGTTCTGGAGGATAAAAAGAGAACCTGATACAAATGTGGCCTCCGGCTCTGTATGACCAGTGTTAGTTTCTTTCACTGCCCCCCCCACCCCGCAGTACTGGGGGTTGAACCCAGGGCATCGCGCTTGCATGCTCTGCAAGTGCTGGACCACTGAGCTGCACCCCCAGCCCATTTTTTTACTTTTTGAGACAGGGTCTCACCAAGTTACACAGACTGCCTCTGGTCTCGAACTTGTGATCCTCCTGCCTCTGTCTCCCGAGTTGCTGGGATTTCAGACATGCGCCACTGTGCCCGCCTGGGTTTTTTTTTTTTTTTTTTTTTTTGAGACAAGGGCTTGCTGTGTAGCCTAGGCAGGCTTCAAACTGAGGATCCTCCTACCTCCACCTGCTGAGTGCTGGGATTCAGCACCCTGCTTCCTTCACTCTTTACTGATTGTTTTACAAGGAGGAGCCTGTTGCTTCTGCAGCCCCTGCGGCTGAGGAGCGGGCCTGAGGGCTTCCCTAGAGCTTCAGTGTCTGCTCTGAGGTCAGGTCAGGGGATGCAGTTCTTACTCCAGGGGCCCTAAGGACGAGGCAAAAGTAGAGCTCCAAAGCCTGGGTAAACCTCTCATCTAAAGTGTTACTCAGGCTGGGCATGGTGGTGCACACCTGTGTTCTCAGCTCTGAGAAGGCCGATGCAGGAGGACACAAGTTCAAGGCCAGCCTGGGGTACTTAGCGAAATCCTGTCTCAAAAACAAAAGCAGAGCCAGGCTTGCTGGCGCACGCCTGCAATCCCAGGCTTGGGAGGCAAAGGCAGGGGGATTGCAAGTTTGAGACCAGAGGCAGTCTGCGTAATTTGGGGAGACCTGTCTCAAAAAAGTAAAACAAAACAACAACAACAAAAAATGGCCAGGGGTACAGCTCAGTGGTCCAGCACTTGCAGAGCATGCAAGCGGTAGACCCTGGGTTCAACCCACAGTACCGCAAAAAATGAAACAAAAACAAGTGTTGTTTTTATTCTGTGCTGTTTGCTGTTTAGAGTTGTGATTTGCTGTTGCATTTTCTCAGGAGTGCGGTACAAAATTTATATGCCCTCTGAGTGATTTTTTTTTTTAACTTAATTGGATACACTAGGTAAACTTTTATATAGAAGGGTAGCACTCGTGATTTCCTTTCTGAATTAGGGTTGCTAACTGCTGTAATAAACAGGCTCGCTATTGCCCTGGCGTCCTACAATTAAAGTTTACTTATCCTTGATGGCACTGACCGAGAGAGTGGGGAGAGGCGGGGTCGGCTCTGCCAGGCTGTTCGAGTCTGGCTATGTCCATCCTTTATGCACAGCAGATTGCCTTCTTGGCCAGAGAGCAGGTGTGCCCTTTCCTTTTGCTCCATGTCCTCTGCCCTGACCCCAGTCCCTGCCAGACCTACAGCAGGTGGTGTGTGGGAGCCTAGTTGGCCTGCCCGGCAAGAAGAGAAGAATGTGGATGGACCTTCAGGGTCTGTTCCACCCATTCCTGCTGATACTTTCCATTAATCGTTGTTAGGTGCCATCGAGTTGGTATCAGACTCATAGCGACCCTCATAGGGTTTTCAATGGCAGACTGTTTTGGGATTGCCTTGGGAGTGGATTGCCAGGTCCTTCTCCCATTTTTGCGGTTCTGGGAGTTGAACTCAGGACCTCAGAGACTGCAGCACAGTGCTTTACCAACTGAGCTAAATCCCAGCCCAGTTGTTGTTGTTGTTGTTGTTGTTAGGTGCCATCGAGTCCGTATCCGACTCATAGCGACCCTACATACAATAGGTGAAACACTATGGTCAGTGCTTCTCTGCTGTTCATAGGGTTTTCAATGGCAGACTGATTTTTGGGAGGGGGTTGCCAGGTCCTTCTCCCAAGCCTACAGCTTCTGGTGTTCCCAGGTGGTCTCCCATCCAGGTACTAACCAGGCCTGACCCTGCTTAGCTTCCGAGATGTGACGGGATCAGATGCCACAGGGCTACAGCTGCAGGCAGCCCAATCATTAATTAGGATTAATTTGTTATGGAGCACATATGTCATTTCTGGTGATTGCCTTAAATTGGAAAGGGCATTGTGAGCTTTAACTGTCCCTAAAGTTTTATAGCCTGCAGCTGTACCACTGTGGCATCTGATCCTGTCAGATCTCAGAAGCTAAGCAGGGTCGGGCCTGGTTAGTCCTTGGATGGGAGTCTGCCTGGGAGCACCACATGCTGTAGGCTTGGGAGACGGACCCAGCAACCCACTCCTGAAAAACAGTCTGCCATTGAAAACCCTATGAATAGCAGAGAAACCCAATAATAGTGTTGTAGATAGGGTGGCTATGAGTCGGACACCGACTGGATGGCACGTAGCTTCCATTTTATTTATTCCTAGTCACGTCATCTAGTAATTGGTCACTGCTCTGAGAGCTGAGGATTCTCCATACACAGTTGAACTGAGGTGTGGAGACCAGTGGTGGTGGAGGTAGGAATCCCAGAGAAGGGCAAAGGCAAGGGTTTCTTTCATATCTCCCTCCTCCTCCCTCCTTCCTCTCTGTCTTCCATCCTTCCTCTCCCTCGCTGCCAGCTCTGTTAGACGTGGCTGGTCCACAGCTGCCCTTGTGGGGCTTATTTTCAGGCCCAGGCCATGGTGCCTTATGTGCAGCCCTTGGGGCCTCTGGTGTGTCGGAGCTGTGGGTTGTCACCATGTGGAGAGACAGGTACTGGCTGTCCATGAGGTCCGTGTGTACAGGTCTGGGCGACCCCCTGCAGTGTCTCAGGCACAGGGTTTCTGCAGCTGGGAGGTGTGCAGATGCGCAGTGTGGGGGCTGGGTCCATGGTTCTACCCCCGCCGCCCTCAGGGCTTTGTTGCTGTGGGGAGTTTCAGGGTTGTGCGCAATGAATGGGGGGTCTGTTCCGAGTTTATGTGGCTAACACTGCACGGTTTTCTGTCTTAGAGTCCATCTTCCTGTCCTGGCTCTCGGATTATCTGATCAGAGGTTTCCAGGTCCTGAAAGCCCCTTAAAATGCCCTTCCTGGCCCCCTCGGCCTCATCTCCTGGCACCCTCCTGCCCTGCGCCGTGCCTGGCCGGCCCTGGGTCTCCGCCTGCCACTTCCTGCTGTCCTGCGTGACTTGCTGTGTCGGCGCCTCATTAGGCACAGCCTCGGCCCTGCTGGCCTCCTCGCCCTTCCTGAAGGCCAGGCTGTGGGGACGCGTGTGGGGGGGTGAGCGAGGGTTCGGCATGAATACGCCTGAGCCCCCAGACCTGGGGCCCCGAGAAGAGGAAGGTGTGCGTGGGGGCCTGGGGGGCAGGTGGGAGGCAGGGCGCCTGGCCCCCAGGGCTCCCCGAGCTGACATTTTGCTGAGATGAAACAGTTCTCTTCCCGTGCATTCCATGAGGTGTGCAGGGACCACACGGGGTTCTCAGGATGGAGAAAAGGACCTCATACAGCCGGGACCCTCTGTCTAGCAGGGACATGGGGACAGAGCCACCCCCTGCTCCCAGGGAACTAGAGTAGAAGCAGGTTATGGAACTGCAGAGGGTCACATGGGGGAGGGCCCTCACCCAGCCTGAGGGGACAAGCAGAGCTGAGCCTGGAAAAGCTTTGTGGTGGTGGTGGTGGTTGTTAGGCGCCATCGAGTTGGGTCCGACTCATGTTGTTGTTAGGTGCCGTCGAGTCGGTATCTGACTCATAGCGACCCTCATAGGGTTTTCAATGGCTGACTGTTTCGGGATTGCCTTGGGAGTGGATTGCCAGGTCCTTCTCCCATTTTTGCGGTGCTGGGAATCGAACTCGGGACCTCAGAGATTGCAGCGCAGCGCTCAACTAACTGAGCTAAATCCCAGCCCAGGTCCGGCTCATAGTGAGCCTATATATTCCCTTCTGGGAAGGGAATGCAGTGGCCAGGGGTTGAGTTCCCCCCAGCAGGGCCTCATTGTTGGGAGCTCAGGGCTGGGACCAGACCCCTCCCACTTGGATGAGAGGTACCTCCCCCTTCTCCCCACCCCCAAGTCTCCAAGCTCTGCCCAGTCACAGGTCATGCTGCTTGCAAAATGTGCATGGTAAATGACACCAGCATAAAGGGACTTCTGCCCAGTGCCAGCCAGGGTGCCCGGAGTCTGCTGTCAGACCCCTAAGGCTCCCCCAATCCCCCTGCTCTGCCTCCAGGCATGACCCCAACCCTTGTGCGTGTGTGGAGCATGGATGGCAGAATTCCGTGGCTTGGAGAGTTGCTAAGGGGGCTCCCGCGTCAGGCAGTGCTCTGGACCTCTGCATTGCTGATGCTCGGGGCTGGAGAAGCTCTCCTTGTGGCCCAGGACTGCGTCCACCCCGCAGGTCCAGTAGCAGTTTCCACCTTCAGTTGGGACATCCCCGGATGTCTCAGGCATTGCCCACCCCGCAGGTCCAGTAGCAGTTTCTGACTTCAAGGCATTACCAGGTGTCCCCTGGGGGCATGGCGGAAATCATAGGAGTCACTGCGTTGTTCGTGATTGTTATTGCTGTGTTACTGGCAGCAAGGTCTCTGCTAGGTTCAGACGCCGTTTGACTGAGGATGGAGTGACGCTGATAAACCCGTTATGTACCATCAGGTGAAAGGAACAGGAAACACCCTAACCTGCCTGACATCCAGCTCAGCCCCGTGGCACACTCCAGAGTGCTCCGGGCTGACTGGGGACCGTGGCTGCTGCTGCTGCCCAGCATCATCAGAGAGTCCGACCACATGTGGCCAAGCCTAGGAACGGGGGTGGGGGGCCAAATTCCAAACAGGGTGTCTGTTGACTGTATATCGCTTTTGCCCCATGGTAAAGTTAAAAAAAGAATTGTAAATCAAACTGTTGTGAGTTGGGAGCAACCTGAGTTTGGGAAGACAAGTTAGAAGCCTGGGAAGACAAGACAAGTCAGAAGCCTGAAGGATTTGACCCTTGAAGGGCACGCCGGGCAGAGAGGACTCGGAGAACAGGAAGCCTAGAGGGAGCGTGGGGACCCTTTGTCCGAGCTCCTTGGCTGGGCTGTCCAGGGGTTCCTGTGGGCGGGCCGTGTTTCTTCCTTTCTGAGAGCCAGGTCTGAGTTCTCCAGTGGCCAGGCCCTCAGAATGAGGTGTGGATGGCCGGGGGTGTCGTGGACCCCACTGACATTTCCCTAGGAAGCACCACTCAGGCCTCCTGGAGACCCCCCTAAATATAGGAGCTCAAGCTTGCGGTCTCTGAGTTTTCTTTTCAGGAATAAAGGCACTTACCAAGCCTCTTTTTTATTTTTCTAAAACAATAACTTATTTTCTTTAACATAATTGACTTTCCCAGGGCAAACAGTGATTTAGCCGGAGGGAAATGTGATCATTTTTCTCCCACGTTGCTGCACGTCTATTAACTTCACAAGATTTATCTCAGGCCCTGCCCACGTCACTGTGTTCAGCGGCCTGTTTTTCAAAGGCAGGGCTGCGTCTCGGGTCCTTCCGGCACTGTGGTGGGCTGCCACACTTCTTCAGGTTGTTCTTGGGGGTGTTGCTTTGAGGACCAGCTTAGTGAGGCCCCGGGGAGGAAGGGGTTGGGTAGGATCCAGGCCTGGGACTCCCACACATGGGAGGGTGGAGTCCTGGCTATGACCCTGGAGATGTCTTTTGGTATTTCTACTTCAGGCTCTGTGGCTTTGAGGGGCTCAGTACCATGCATTCCTGCAGGCCACAGGGTATTTGAAAATGCTTTGCTCTTTTCTTTTCTTTTTCTTTTTTTGGCTGCCTGGAAATGGCCTTTATTCCCACCTGTCTAGCTTTTCCAGGTCTATAGCCATACCACCCTGCCATCTCGGAAGCTAAGTAGGGTAAGCCTGGTTAGTCTTTGGATGGGAGACTGCCTGGGAATACTAGGTGCTGCAGGCTTGGGAGAAGGACCTGGCAGCCTACTCCCAAACAATCAGCCATTGGAAACCTACGAATAGCAGAGAAGCACTGACATAGTGCCGGGCATGGCACAGTGTTGGGGAGTGTTTAGCTCTGTGTACATAGGCTCACTATGAGTCAGACCCAACTTGATGGCACCTAACCACCACCACCACCACCACCACCACCAGGCTTTTCCAGGCTCCGATCTGCTTGTCCCATTCTGAGTAAGGCTTTTGCCCCATGTTACCCTCTGCTTCTACTCTAGTTCCCTGGGAGCAGGGGGTGGCTCTGTCCCCATGTCCCTGCCAGACAGAGGGTCCGACCATATGTGGCCAACCCCAGGAACGGGGCCAAATTCCAAACGGGGTGTCTGTTGACTTATATTGTTTCTGCCCCACGGTAAAGTTAAAAAAAGAATTGTAAATCAAACTATTGTGAGTCGGGGGCAGTTTGGTTTTGGGGGCAGTATGAGGTCCTTTCCTGCATCCTGAGAACCCCTAGTGGTCTCTGCGCACCTCCTGGAATGCTCGTGAAGCGACCTGTTTCATCTCAGCAAAATCTCATAGGGGCCTTGAGGGCTGCGGGTGGTCTCCTGTGGGTGGACATGGCCGCCCCAGGTCGGTTACCACCTCCAGGACTGGTGGGGCCAGCTAAGCTGTCTAATCTAGTGGGTGATTGGGTCAGTGCCCTCAAAGCACCCTGCAGCCCGGGTGGGAAGGCTCCCCTGCAGCAGCCCTGTCCAGCCAGCTGCCTGAGCAGAGTTGGTGGCCCGACCCTTGCTGGGTAGGTATTTGGTGATATCGGTGGGTGAGGCAGTTCATCTACATAGCTCAGGTGCTCTGTAGATAATTTGGGGCCATCACTAGCATTTTATGTCTTTGATAGTCTTAGAATTTTCCCTTCATTTTCTCCCCTCTGAGCATTGCTACAAGGCTATTTTTAAAGTCTCTTGTTAAGATAAAACCACTTTCTTAATCATGGTGCTGGTGCATTTGACTGCCTTGACTTCTTGGAGGGAGAACAGAAGGGGAACATGTTAGGGAGGGAGCTGGCGGCGGAGTCCTGACTCCAGCTCTCGGCAGCAGTGAATAAGGCTCTGATGAACTTCTGGGGCTCTGATCATCCATCAAATGCAGATTCTGCCGCCCGCCTTTCCTGCCTCCAAGTGTGGTGCTGAAAAGCCCGAGAAATCAAAGGAGATAATATATAGGAATGTGCTTTGTAATTGTAGAGCATTAAACAGGAAAAAGGAACAGTCAGAAGTTTCGGTTCAGAACACAGATTGGCTCACTTTTTCGTTTGAAGCCCAAATGATGAATACTTTAGGCTTTGCAGGCTAAGAGAGAAGATTGAGGATACTATGTAACTACTTATACAACCATTAAAAAAGGATACTGTGTAAAAGTGTAAAAACCAGCTCCCCATGGTGGTGGCACATGCTGCTGTCATCCCAGTGACTCAGAGGGCTGAGGCAGGAGGATCAGCCTGCCTAAAATTAGTGAGACCTTGTCTCAAAATAAATAAAAATGGGCTGGGGGGTGCAGCTCAGTGGTAGAGCACTTGCAAAGTATATGTAAGATCCTGAGTTCTACTCCCCAGTACCTCAAAAAGACAAAAAAAAAGTAATAACCAGAAATGAATTGACGGTTTCTCAAATAGTTACACACATTGTTGTTGTTAGGTGCCATCAAGTCAGTATCCCACTCACCCAACCCTGTGTACAACAGGTGAAACACTATTGTCAGTGCTTCTGTGCTGTTCATAGGGTTTTCAATGGTAGATTGATTTTTGGGAGTGGGTTGCTGGGTCTGTCTCCCAAACCTATAGCGCCTGGTGTTCCCCGGCAGTCTCGCATTCAAGTACTAACCAGGTCTGACCCTGCTTAGCTTCGGAGATCTGACAGGATCCGATGCCACAGGGCTAGGGCTGTAGGCAGTTACACATAGAGCCACCATATAACCCAGTTACTCCAATCGTAGGCACATTCCCAGAAGAACTGACTACAGCTCAAATAGTTGTACACAAATGTTCATGACAGCACTGTTCACAGTTCTCAAAAGGTAGAGACAACCCAGATGTCCACCAGCTGATGAATGGATAAACAAAACGTGGTGTATCCATATGATGGAATATTATTTTTGCAGTACTTGGGGTTGGACCCAAGGCCTCATGCTTGCATGCTTTGCAAGTGCTGTACCATTGCACTGCACCCCCAGCCCATTTTTTTTTTTTCACTTTTTGAGACAGGGTCTCGCTACATTACTCAGACTGCCTCTGGTTTTGAACTTGCGATCCTCCTGCCTCCTCTGCCTCCTGAGGTGTTGGGATGACAGGCATGTGCCACCACACCTGGGGCTAATGGAATATTATTTAGCCATGAAAAGGAACGAAACACTGATTCATGCTGCAATATCATTGAACTTTGCAAATGTTCTAGTAAGGGAAAGAAGGCAGTTGCAAAAGTATATAGTGTATGAAGTGTACAGAATAGGTAAATCCATTGACATCGCAGATTTGTGGCTATAGAGGACAAAAGGAGGAAAGGGGAGTGGCTGCTTAATGGATAGGAGGTTTCCTTTTGAGGTGATGAAAATGTTTTACAACTAGGTAGAGGTTGTGGTTGCACAATATTGTGAATGTTCTAAATACTAAATGCTACTGAATTATATACTTCAAACTAGTTATGTTTCATGAGTTTTACCTCAATTTTAAAAAAGGTAGAAATCATTCTTGGCTTATGAGCAGTATAAAGCCAACCTCTGGGCCTGACTTGGCCTACTCAGAGTCTTTTAATTTTAGAATAATGACTGTTACTTTTGTAATAATATTATATAGTTCATTTCTCTGCTATTCATAGGGTTTTCAATGGCTAATTGTTTCGGGAGTGGGCTGCTGGGTCTTTCTCCCGAGAGTGTCTTAGTCTGGAAGCTCAGCTGAAACCTGTGCACCATGGGTGGCCCTGCTGGTATGTGCAGTACCAGTGGCATAGCTTTCAGCATCACAGCAACACACAAGCCCCCACCGTGTGACAAGCTGACAGACAGGTGTTGTTAAAAGAATGCAAGCAACACGAAAAGTGTAAAGATGTGAAAAAGGCTCTTAGGCCTTTTCCAAAGAAACCGCCATTCAGAAATAGCTACCATCCCAGGCACATTGCTGTCCGTGTGCAGTGCCTGACTAATTGTGTCCTCCCTAAGCACCTGTGATGAAGCCTAGCCTCCGAGGTGGTGGTGTTAGGAAGTGGGTCTTTGGCAGTGATGAAGTGTGAGGGATCGGTGCCCTTTAGAGAGGCCCCAGAGCGCTGGCTTCCCTCCTCTGCCACGTGAGGAGCCTGTGGGAAGGCGCCATCTACAGACTGGGCAGTGGGTCCTCACCAGACACTGGATCTGCTGGCGCCCTGGGGTTGGATTTCCCAGCCTCTGGAACTGTGAGAAGTGAATTCCTGTTGCCTATAAACCACTCAGTTGTGATATTCTTTTTTGTGTGTGGTACTGGGGGTTGAACCCAGGGCCTCTTGCTTACATGCTTTGCAAGTGCTGGACCACTGAGCTGCACCCCCAGCCCATTTTTATTTTACTTTTTGAGACAGGGTCTTGCTAAGTTACACAGACTGCCTCTGGTCTCGAACTTGTGATCCTCCTGCTTCCGCCTCCCCAGCCGCTGGGATTACAGGCGTGTGCTACCGCGCCCAGCTCCAGTTGTGGTATTCTGACCAGCAACCAGAACAGACGAAATTCTATACCCCGTGTGGAAAGAAGCAGGCAGAGATATAGGAGCTCAGAGGGAGCTGGCTGTCCTGGTTGGTGGAGGGGGCTGGGGCACTTGGGAGATCCCCCTGCAAAGCCTCAAGGAAGGCAGGAGGTCCTTGCAGCACTGGGGCTGGGATTGTTGTTGTTGTTAGGTGGTGTCAAGTCGGTATCCTACTCACAGCAACCCTCATAGGGTTTTCAATGTCTGATTGTTTTGGGATTGCCTTGGGAGTGGATTGCCAGGCCCTTCTCCCATTTTTGGGGTGCTGGGAATTGAACTCAGGACCTCAGAGACTGCAGAGCAGCACTCTACCAACTGAGCTAAATCGGGGCTGGGATAGAGTGGTGAAAATCAAGTGAAGGGTTTTAAAAAGCGACAGGACAGAAATCCAGTTCTTTAGTATTCCCGCCTCTCCTCCCGTGTTGCCCCCAGGATGAACAGAAGTAAGATCTCCACTTCACAGTCTTCCTCTGACCTGCGGTTACCAGTGGGGACCAGACGTGGTCAAGGGCTCTGAAACATTTGTCTGCACAGTTTTTCCCTTTGATTTCTGAGATGGATAGGTAGGCATGTAAGGTGGGATTAACTTGGAATGAGCCTTCAGAGTGACGAATCTGAGTCCCTGGAAATGAAGGATGGTACGAAAGTGTTTCTTAAGGACAAAGTATGAAGGATTGTGGCGTGCGGCGCGGCGTTAGCACTTCTGTTCCTGCCTGCCAAAGTCTGCTGCTCACCTGCAGTGTGGGCTACCGCTTTGCGGGTTCTCTTTGGATGTGTCAGCTACATTTTTTTTAAAGAACAGCTTGTAAAATTTTCACTGGGCTTTATGCCTTGATCAGTGATGTAATGGCGATTCATCTTACAGTTGGGCACTTGTCGCTGATCCCCCAGAAATGGAATGGCTGTGTCGAGCCTTGCCTTCCATTTTTCTTAACATGTCTTGTTTCATATCATTTGTCTTATCGGGCAGCAGGCCTAACGTACCACATGTTAGGTACCGTCGAGTCGATGTCTGACTCATAGTGACCCTGTGTACAACAGGTGAAACAGTATTGTTATTGCTTCTCTGCTATTCATAGGGTTTTCAATGGCTGATTGAGGTCAGAGGTCTGGGGTTCCTCCGTGAGGCCTGCCTGCCTTTGTGCACCAATGCGGAAGTCCCCACGATGCTCAGGCCTGCACCAGGGTCTCCGCAGAGTTCTCAACCCTACATACGCCATGTTTCTTCTGTATACACACCCATGATGAAATTTAATTTATACATGAGGCACGGAGAGAAACACAATATATATATATATATATATATATATATATATATATATATATATATATATATATAGATAGATAGATAATATATGGGGGGGCAGAGAGAGAGAGAGGCAGAGAGAGAGACATACACACAGACACAGAGAGAGATGCAGAGAGAGACGCAGAGAGAGAGAGATGCAGAGAGAGAGAGAGAGAGGGAGAGAAAGGGAGAGGGAGAGAGAGAGGCAGAGAGGAAGAGAGACAGAGGCAGAGAGTGATAAAGAGAGAGAGAGAGAGGCAGAGAGAGGGAGAGGGAGAGAGAGGGAGAGAGAGAGAGAGAACTATTGGATTTCCATCCAAATTCCTTGATGTTTGTTCTCAGTTCAAAACTACTTACAAGCATTGGTCTGAATCGGGGTTTCTAGGAGAAGTAGAAAAAAAAACCCAAAACCTCAATTTGGAAAACCATTTTCCCATCAGCATTTGCATATATTTACATAGCCACTTATGAGAAAGTTCCATTACTTACTTTTGCACTTGCATGGCTGCATCACTTAATACATATTCCTTGATGGAAGACAGCAAGTGTTACAGGTTAAATTGTGCCCCAACCCAAAGAGGTTGAAAACCCAACTCTGTATGTCCCAGGATGCGACCTGGTTTGGCAGTAGGTTATCGTGATGAGCTAAGATGAAGACAACTGGAGGACCTGGGCCTTTCATCCGACGTGGCTGTGTCCTTGTAAGGGAGAGAAGAGATGCTGAGAGATGGCCGTGTGATGACCAGGAGTGAAGTGGAATTTCACAGCCTGGGCTGAGGAAGGATGAGGAAGGCCCAGGAGACTTGGGGCTCCCAGGACTGGAGGAGGCAAGGAGGGTCCTGCCTTGGAGATGTGAGGGAGCACAGCCCTGTGGGTCCTGGATTTGGGGCATCAGGTCCCCAAAGCTGGACGAGAATAAATTTCTGTTATAAGCCACGGAGTTTGTGATCGTTTGTAACAGCATCTGCAGGAAGCTAATGTAGAGGATTAGGGAAGAAATGCAGTTGGGAAGCAGGTAAGGAAGTGGCCATGTGGCAGGGAGACGGATCAGGGGACCCATCTCTCCTCAGGGTGCTGGGCATGAAGTGTTGTTAATATATTGTTCAAACCATTATTAGTGTTCATGATAAGGTTTTTATCATTCTTACCAGAAGTGCTCCTTCTGCCGCACAGATGTTGGGGAATCTGGTGATCTGACTCCATAAGTGGCAGCTGTTAGATTTCTTGCTAGGAAGCACAGATGTTGGGGAGTCTGGTGATCTGACTCCACAAGTGGCAGCTGTTAGATTCCTTGCTACGCTGCCTGTTTTGAGTAAAGCTGAACCACCCTTACACCAGCACTGGTGGTTCTGAACACTTCATAGATGCCTTAAGGAAGCCACATAATTGCCACGGCAGCATAACTCTGGCTCTTAAGGATGCAGCTCCAGCCATGGCTGTTTCAAATGGCTTGCAGTTTGTACTGTGCTTTTTGCTATCACAAGCCTTAATGAACTCTAGATGACCCTGTGACCAACCTAGGCCAGAGGGGTAGCACTTCCCCTGGCTGCCCAGCAGGAGGTCTGCTGTAACTGGTACAAAAAAGACTGCTGTTATTGGGCAACAGGGACTATGCTGTGATTGGAGCAAATACGAAACTTCATTTGCATAAGAAGTTTCTGTGATTGGTACAAACTCCCTTTCTCTGGCTATATGAGAAGGCTCTTAGGCTCACTTAGTGAGCTGGCTGGCAGACGCTCTCCTGTGTTGTCCCATGGTGTTGCAAATTAGGCCCAATAAAAGGCTTCTCTTGAGCCATCTTTGCCTGCTTTTAGTAGTGTGGGATGAGTTGGTAATATGAAGAAAGACACAGTAGAGACCAAAGTACAGTAGTGATGGCAGCAGTGAGGCACAGCAGAGATAATGGAGCAGTAGTGGCAGAAACAGAAGATCAGCCAAAATACTCAGCTTACAGAAGCAGCAAAGTGACTGGCTGCTTAACACTGTGAAGAAGAGACAAGGCTGTAAGACCAGCAACCAGCAGCAGTAGCAGAACGGCCTCCCAAATGGCAGCAACAGCGACAGTGGCTATAGCAATAGAGATAGCTGAACAGTTTGAGAGAGTAACCAGGGCAGGAAGAAAAGGGATAGCAGGAGAGAGAGAAAAGGCTGTAAAAAGCCAGAAAATGTGTAGGTCCTTGTTGCCAGAAGAGTTCTAGAGAGCTGTCAAATCCTTAGGACCAGGAGTCTTAGACACCGTTGGCCCAGGAGCTGTAACACTAGCCACTGTTTAAGACAGAGGAATCCTGATACTCAGTCCTGCCCAGAAGCTGCAAAATCAGGTTCAGACAAGAGCTGAGGAACTCCATTACCTAGGCCCACTTGGAAACTGCAAGAAGCTGCAATGCCAGCTGCTTTCAAGGGCTGAGGAATCCCGATCTTCTCAGACTACGTAAGAGCTGTAGCACTTATGGGTTTAGGAGTCTCCACCTCTTGGACCTACACAGGAGCTGAAACACTTGAAGGGCTGAGGAATCTCCACCTCTTTGGCCTACATAAGAGTTGTAACAGTAGAAGGCACCACTTACTGCTGCTGCTCCTACCCGCCTGCTGTGGCTACTTGCTGCTGTCGAATGCTCTGGGATACAGGCGCTGCCAAAGGCTAGCACTTGAAGAGCTTCTCCTTGCCTACCCATGATTTCTATCCAGGTAGAGCAAAAGGCTCCCAGCCAGCTGATGGGTGACAGAAGAAGGTGCCCAGGTGCCCTCCCGACTGCATCTTCTCCTCTGTCTCTGATCAGTAAGGAAACTGAGGCACAGAGAGACTGCGCTTCAGTCTATTTTACACCATCTTTTTAGCAGAACATGTCTGGAGAGTGAGGTGCTCCGTGCTGCACTGGGTTTGTGATGCTGTTTGCACACTCCAGGGTCTGACCTCCTGTTTTCTTTCCGTTTAGACCTGATGTGAATTTGTTGGCCAGAACTTGAGGTAACAGGAAATACTTAGCCTCTCAGGGGCCAGACAGTGTCATGTGGGCTTGAGGTTCTCCTGACACAGTTAGCTGTTTACTAACATGTGGGAGTGGGTGATCTGTCCTTTTCCCTCTGCAGAATGAGTGAATTAACTTCATTCATTCCTTGTCACGTTTGGTCAACCCACACGGAGTCAGAGCTGCCCACATGGTGACACCATTCCCAGAGGACACCTCGGGCTGTGGATTTTCTAGTGGGAGAGGTGGACATGGGACCAGACAATTTTGCTGCTCAGGGTGGGTGCTCCTTGCCCCAGGATGGGGCGCAACTCAATCAAGTACCATGAGAGACCTGAGGGGCAGAGAGCCCGTTCCGAGGGGTGGGGACACGTTCTTGGCAGAGGGAACTGCAGGACCAGAGCTGGGCCTCTTACTGGAGAAGCTGAAAACATAAAACAAGAACTGAGGGGGACATTCACTGGATGCAGAGTAAAGCCCAAGGGAGAAGAAGGGCCTGAGCCTCCAGGGGGCATGGAGGGCTAGTGGGGGAGTGGGGCCACCGGGACCCATTTCCCCAGGGTCTCGCTGTGTGCCCAGCTGTACCCTGGGTTTCAGGGTGATTGACTGCTGAGAGCAGTGTCCAGGGCTGGTGCAGGCTCTGCCCCCAGGGGCCTCCTGCAGCTGGACTTGTAAACTTGCCCAGTATTATGAAGTCTCCAGCTCGCAGTTTACCAGAAGCTAAAGAGAAACCGGTTTCCTTCCTTCCATTTATAAGCATTGTTCTGCACAATTGCCACATAGCCGGTGTTGCCCTAGCCTGGGGGTTGATCTGTTGAGTCTGGAAGGGTATTATATTATGGGTGAATATTTAATCAGGTTGCTTCAGGGGCCTGGCTGTGAGCATTCAGTGTCTGGGGACGCTTTCATGTGTCTTGCTGGGACAGCTCCTCTGTCCAAGGGGACTGCGGGGAAGAGCATGCACCAAGCCTAAGGCCGATCTCGGCTTGAGGAAGGAG
>VMDO01030536.1:0-21185 GCA_007922755.1 Pedetes capensis | reverse complement strand
CTTGTTTTTTAACTTTTTTGAGACAGGGTCTAGCTGAATCACGCAGACTGTCTCTGGTCTCGAATTGCCTCTGCCTCCCAAGTCACAGGCATGTGCCACCGTGCCTGGCTGAACTCCCTTTTAAAAACTCAGCTATGCTGTCATTGGGGCTGGGATTTAGCTCAGTTGGTAGAGCGCTGCTCTGCAGTCTCTGAGGTCCCGAGTTCAATTCCCAGCACCACGAAAATGGGAGAAGGACCTGGCAATCCACTCCCAAGGCAATCCCGAAACAGCCATTGAAAACCCTATGAGGGCCGCTATGAGTCGGATACTGACTCGATGGCACCTAACAACAACAACGTGCTGTCATTATAAAATCTGAGATAATGGTCATCCCATAATGCCATCAAATAGCCGTTCAGTATCCCAACGTCTAATACCTCACCAATGCCATGAAAGGTTTTTGTTTTGTGCTTTTTTTCTGGCTTATTTCAGGCAGGATCTCAATAAAGTGCGCATGTTCGTCTGTGGGTTTTGCCTCCTGAATAGACTGAGATGACAGGAACTGGATTGTCCCAGAACCACCGACCTGCAGTCTCCTCTTGAGACCTGTGTTGAGCTCTGCCATGCACAACTTCAGGCAATACCAACTCCCAAATTTTGAGATGAGAGTAGGATTGAAAGCAGTGAAATGAAAAGCTCGATGCCACCAGCTACTGAGGGCCAGGGCCAGGGGGTTAACTGATGTCAGGCATCCCGACTCCTAACTGTGTGCACCCTCATGCCCAGACTCTGCCATCTGTGCCTGCCCTGCCTCTGGGAAGGGAAGGGAAGCTTTAGGAAGAGCACAGGGAAAGCGTCCACCACGGCTGCCCCTAGGCCTGGCCAAATCCTTCCTGGAATCTGTCAAAAACCAGTGTCGTCTCCCTCCCCTGACCTCCTCTCTGGCCCTCCTCTCTCCTTCCAGCTGTCTGTCCTTGGGTGCATGTACCTCAGTTCCCCCTGACTCAGAAGCTCTGTGAGTACAGTGACCTTAGCTCCTGGATATCTGTGCCCCCCTCCTAAGTTGAGCCTCCCCCAGATCCATTTGGAAGGTACTCCTCAAATTGGGGCCAACTGCCTGTTTGCCTGAGTGAGGGGCCTTCTGGGGAAGTAGGGTGTCCTGGAATTACAGGCCAGTCTTTGGGGAAGAGATCTCAGACTCCAGACACGAGCCAGTCTTCAGACACTCCAGAGTGGCAGTGGTCCCTCTTGTCCTCAGAGGAGGCAACAGCATATCTGGGGAACAGCTTGAGCCTGAGTATCTTGAGGACAAGGGCTTTGGCCTCATCCCTGCTCTCTGAGGGCCAAAGGAGTCCTTAGCCATAAAATGAGAAAAGGAGCATCAGCTGATTGGCCTTCCGCTTGAAGAGGCCTTCAAGCTTGGAGGAAAGGACTGGGGCTCTGCTCTGAATTATGGGACTCTGTAACGCTGGATGGGTACCTTCTCCTCTCAGGGTCTCAGGCTCCTTAATCTACACAATGAAGAGGCAAGGCCACATGATCTCCAAGAGCCTGTTAGCCTCCATGTTTCTGTAACTTCAGCACAAGGAGACCCAGCATTCCTTGGTAATTGGATCCTGGTCTTAATTACCTCTCCTGTTAGGAGAGTCTTCCTGCCTGTTTACTACTGTTTCTGAGCCTTGTTTTTTCTGGCCATAGCCTGTGTCTAGAGAAGTATGTTGATTGTCACAAAAGTACCTATATGAATGAAAGGCCTTTCAATTAGCACAATTCAAGTGGCAATGATGGGTGAGGGGGGTCTACACCCCTCAAGTCTGCTCTGGATCTGTGTGGTTCAGCAGGCAGCAGTGTTCAGGCAACACTCAGATAAGTAATTGTGGAACAGGCTGGCTCCTTGCCCTCCCACTAGCCCAGCTCCCCCGTCCAGCAGGCAGGCAAGCAGGAACTTCCCCTGTATATGCTGGGATGGGGGATGTCCTGTGGATTCTGTGTTTACTGAGCTCAGTGACATGTAGAGATAAGTTAAGTGAAACGTTCAAGGAAAAACTAAGAAAATGCCTTTTTGCTGCCTGGTCAGTGCCAGCTCAGTGACTACTGAGTCTGCTTGTTTTTTAAAGCTGGCTTGTAAATACTAAGGTGTTGAGGAGCTGTGTCTTCTTGAATGAGAGATGTCTGGTCCCTAGCATGACTTTTCACCACTCCCCATCCCCCCAGGGGTGCTCTGTCTTTGCTGTTGGCCCTGGTAAGAGCTCACTGGAAAATAGTGATCCCACTAAGTCCCTAGCCCTTTGGGGCCCAGGGTTTCACCCCTTTTTTCTCTCATATGCCGAGCCCCACACTGGTCATACCTTGGATTAGGGAGACAGCTGGATAAGCATCTAGCCTCCCCTTTCTGAGAGCTGGCTGGAAACTGAGGACCAGAGAACACGGAGCTCTTGCCTTTGTTCCAGGGACCAGAAAGCTAGAACCTTCCATTTTACTCAGTTTTTAGTAAATTTAAACAATGCTTATTGCAGGGTATATTCTGAAATAGAACATACAATTCCTGCTGAATCTCAATGAAGCAAATATCAACCTTCCCCTTGCATTCTATTTACTTTGTTTCACAGGTGGACAAATGTGTTCTAGAGAAGGCAGATCATTTGCACAAAGTTCCACAGAAATTAATTGCAGAACTCAAACTCAGGTTTTCTTAATAATAGGTAACCTTTATAAATAGAATGATTGTATGTCCCAGTTTATGACCATTGTCCTAATCGTTAAAATGAAAATTCTCTCTCAAAATTGGCCAGGTTTGGATGATAAATTCTTGTTGCTCCTGTTAGTGTGCTTTCTACTTTTCTTCATACACATTGTTTTACATAGTCCTTACAATAATCCTGTAATGTGACTATTTTCCCTATTTTGCACAGTAGGAAAATAAGTTTGAAGAGGTTCAGTTACTTGCCTGAAGGAATATAGAAGGTAAGTGGTGAAGCTAGCCTTCAGATTTAGTTTGTGTGGAACTGCAGCTGGGCACTCAATTGCCATATTTTTAGTGTCTCAACACCAAACTCACTAGAGAGGCCAGGGTGGTGGACAGAACAGTTTGCTTGGCCTCTACCTGGGCCTGTTGGAGATGCGATTTCTCTGGGCTTGGCAAGTAATGCAGAGAGCAAGCAGCCTAGGGTGGGAGGAGCAGAGTGATACTTTTCCCAGCCTAGAATTAATGAGCCTTTTTAGTGGCAGCTGCTGCTAAGTCCAAGTCAGTTGAGTGGGAATGTTGGAGAGGGTGCAGCCATAGCCCCTGAGCAGGTAGGGCAAGGGACAAGACTGATGCTACTACTGCTATCTTTGGTGGGCCCCACCTCTGCTCTCGATCTGTTTGGCTTCAGGCTCAGGAAATCCAATTTTGTAAAACTGTCTCCTAACTAGAGGAGATTGCTGGGGGGACTGGGGATACCCACTTCCTACCCTGCCCTCTCATTCCCCATCTCATTTGTTCCCTTCTGCAGCCTGGCACTACAGGTTGCAAAAATTCATCCTAAACAGAACCATATTCTTTTCTACTAAACCCCAAACTCAAACCCACAATTAGTCTTTTATGTAAAATATTTATTTCTGAAGGAGTTTGTCTTGGCATGGAGACCACCCCCTCCAAAGAACACATGTCTCAACAAACAGCTTCTACTCCTCTTTACCTTGCTGTTGGCTAGCTTGTTCACCCCACCCCCAGCCTGGCTCCTGGGGAATACCACCCATGTAGAACAATGCAATAGGCTGCAGGGGGACCTGGGCAGCCTGGCTTTTACTAATGCTTGCTGATCCACCAAAACCTACCAGGTGGGCACCCTTCACTAGAGCCCAGCCGAGACCCTGACCCAGGGCATGGAAAAACCCCTGGGGTATTCCAAGCACCTGAGCCTCAGGTCTGAGGGCAAGGCCTCAGAGCCTCTCTCCAAAGTGTTCCCCAAATCCTGTGTCCTTTCCAAAGTGGGAAGAAGGTCCAAGGAACATTTTGGGGGTCCTGTGCTTAGGCACCACCTAGAATGCTGGTACAGGCTTGAAACCTTGCAGTCTTTTTCAGCTCTCGCCTCTCCCAGCTCCAGAGTCCTGTCTCATTTTAATGTCTTTACGTCTTTGTGTAGTAGCAAAATAAAATATGTTATGCTAGATTCTTGTGCTAACTAATTGGTGACTTTGGGTGATACACTTTCAGCTCCTTGGGCCTTGGTTTCTCCATGTGTAAAATAAGGTTTGTCTGGATGATCCCTAAGTGACATTATTCCAAACTCTCACCTATGTGAGTCAGTCTTACCTCTGCTACCCTGGCAGGTCCTCAGACCAGGCTCCCTCTAACTTCCCTAATAACTTCTGATTAGCTGTGGCATCTAATCCTGCCTCCACTCCTTTCTATACACAGTGACCACTGCTGTGGTGTGGCTGTAGGTTGAGTGTGAACCCAAAGACTTCATGTGCTGAAATTTAATTCCTATTGTGAGGTATTAAGAGAGTAGAAACTTAATATGACTATGAGGTTTAGAGATGGAACCTCTGCAAGGTAATTAGGATCAGATAAAGTCATCAGGGTGGAGCCCCCATGATTGAATACTGGTGGCTTTATAAGAAGAAAGACCAGAGGAGACACAGACACACATTGCACTCCCTGACTCTTGCCATGTGAAGCCCTGTACCCCACCTTAGATCTCTGCCAGAAAGAAGGCGATCACCAGAGGCCAAACCAATGGGGCCTGCCCGATCTTGGATTTCAAACCTATAGCACTATGAGCCAAAATAAACCTCCTTTCCTTAAAACTTACTTAGTTTGTGGTATTGTGTTATTAGTAGCTGAAAATGGATTAATTCAACCATGGTCATCTTTTTTAATATTCCACCTGGGCCTTGCCTAGGGTGTCCAGTAGCTGAAGATCCAAGTCCATTTCCTAATGCTGTCACTCCTAGCACTCTGCACTCAAGAGTTAGAGAAAGGCTCAGGACACATCCACTTGGGAGTCTTTCTGGATAGTTTTAAATGAAGAAATGCCAAAATACAGCATCAAAAGTTGTGGTACTTTTGAAATATGTACCTTTAACAACTAAACAGTCTAACACACATCCCACAAAGGCAATAGAATATATGCCAGTCACTATTCATTACAAGATTAATGAGGTCTACACTGCAGTCCATTTCTGAATGAGAGCTCCAGCCAAAATGGTCTTTCTGACCTCTTCTGCTCTCCCCATTCCCCACAACGGACCATGATAACAGACAATACTAGCTGATCCAATCTGGGGCATTCCAAACCTAGTAGTGCCCTTGAGTTACCAAGACACAGCCAGCCAAGCATAGTCCACAGGCTGGCATCTGGGCTCCCTTTACGTGAGCATGAGCCTCCTGCTTGCCCTGGCCGCACTTTTGGCCTGCATTGCCCCGTAGCCACCGCAGCCCTGCGTGCCAGGCCCAAATGCTGGGAGGTTCTTACTCAGTGTTGGTTTCATGGCTGCAGACCAGAGTGGGAGTGTGTTTCCAACTCTATCTGTGCTCCTGCCCTCATCCCACCTTCCTCTGCAACCCCCTAGAGCCTCTACAGATAGACACTCTAAGCCTTCAAGACCCTGACATCACCTTCCCTCGACCTCTACCCTATTTCTATAATTTTTCAAGTCTCCCTTGTTCTATCCTTGGAGGCCCCTGACCTTCTCTTTAGCCACCTCACTTCTGTGTCAGCTCCCTTTGTCCCTGCCAGGAGGCCTCCACAGACCCAATTAAAAGGAGACCGGGAGTAGACTGGATTTCTTTTGTCTGGTTTTCTTTAGACCCACACTGCTTTCTTTGCTGCCCTCTGGGCACATGCATAGATATTCAAGTGAAACAAGCCCAGACTTGAGAGTTAAGAACTTCGAGGAATTTCTCTGATCCTTGTACAGTGGGGAGCCAAGAGTAAGCTGTTTGCCTTCTTTGCACCTTGGTTACTTCATCTATAGAGCAGGTACCATAAATAATGAAAAATTAAACTCTGACCTTACTGGAGGATGGCATGTTTACATGTTTACCTACCCTGGCATTCCAAGGTCATAGTGACCACAGGGTGCCTGAAGCACAGTACCCATGGATAGGAAGGCATGCTGTTGCTAATATTGTTGGGAATAAGGGGAAAAATATGAGATAGGGGATCAGAAGACCCAAAGTTAAGCATTCTTCTGGTAGTAGCTTGCTTCAGGCAAGCCACCCAGCCTCTTTGGCCCCAATCTCTTCCTTTGCAATGTAGTATAACAGCTAAGAGCATGGACTTTAAAGTCAGTCAAAGCTGGGTTGGAGTTCCATCTCTCCCACTTACTTATTGTGTGATCTAGTCTAATGTTTTAGCTTTTTATTACTATAACAAATACCCAAGACAATAAACTCATAAAGAGAAAAAGATTATTGTGGCTTATAGTTTTGGAGGTTCCAGTCTATGACTAACTGACCCCATTGCTTTTGGACATATGGAAAGGCAGCACATCATGATGGGGAAGGTGTGGCAGTGCAAAACCACTCACCTCATGGCCAGGAAATGAAAGAGAGAAAAAGAGAGAGGCAGAGGAAGGGTCTAGGGTCCCACTGTCCCCTTTAAGGGCATACCCCCATTGACCTAAACACCTCCCACTAGGCCCCCCATTTTAAAGGTTCCACCACCCCCATTTTAAAGGTCCCAAAGCTCTACCTGGGGGATCAAGCCCTCAACCCATGAACCTTTTGGAGACATTTAAGATCCTAACTATAAGCCCAGTGTGGTAGCATATACCTGTAATCCCAGCACTCGAGAGGCTGAGGCAGGAGGATTTCCAGTTCAATGTCAGCCTGGGCTACATAATGAGTTCAAGGCCAGCTTGGGCTATACATAGTGAGATCCTGTTTCAAAAAGATAGGGCTTGGAATGTAGCTCAGTGATAGAGCACTTGCCTAGTATGTGCAAGGCCCTGTGTTCCATCCTTAGTATTGCCCCCAAAAATCCAAACTATAGTATATATCCATCAAATCTCTCTAGTTCTATTTACTTGATAACAAGTAAATGAAATACTAATATTATCTACCTTATGAAGTTGATTTGAGAATTAAATAACACAACTATCATATGTAAAGAATTTGACATGGCACCTTTCATATAGTAAGGGCTATGAGTGTTAACTATTACCACTACTATTTCTACTACTGTATTAGTTAGACTTTTCATCACTGTAACCAAAATACATAATAGAAACAACTTAAAGGTGGAAAGATTTTTGTCCACAGCCTGAGAGGGCTCAGTCTATTATGGTGGGGAGGGCGTGGCAGAGCAGAGTAGTTCACATCATGGTGGCCAGAAAGCAGAGAGAGGGCCAGAAAGGGGCCAGGGACAATATACTCCAAGGACCTGCCCCCTAGTAACCTACTTCCTCCAGCTAGGTCCCACCTCCTAAAGCCTCTAGGATCTCCCAAAATAGTGTCACCAGCTGGAGACCAAGCCTCTAACACATGAGTGTTTTTGGAGGAGACTTCATATCAAAACCGTAACAACTACTGCAAAGGAAATGAAGATGTGGGAGGGCATTTGCTGGCTTATCTTAGACATTTGCTATGAGAATCTAGTCAGATAAAGCTAGAAAAGGGTTTTGAAAGATAAAAGGACTATTCAAAGGTGAGAGTGGGATTGATGTTAAAAGACAAAGGTGTTGGGACCTTCCCCTTATTGCCAAAAAGTTGATCTTGAGTCTGTGGACTCTGGCTTGCTCAGTACTGGTGTCAGTGGCTATTGCTTTTCCCTCATCCTACCTACTCATTCAGCCATTGTGAAGTTTCTCTCTTCCTGGCAGACCAAAATGGAGGAGAGGATTAGGACTTTGACCTCATCCCTCTTCTAACTCGGCCACCCCCACCGTTGCTGCAGAGGTGCTTCTCAGCTGAGTAACCAGCGCTCTCGGCCTCCACCCAGATTTCACTTTGTGTTTGCCTTACTGAAGGCCTGGCTCCTAGTTACCAGTAGGCAGGCTTCCTGCTGCCAAATTTCACGTTTGGGGTATGTTGGAGCCCATACAGTGTTGTGAGGACCCACTGCTCTCAGCAATCGTTAATTTCTGCACACAAAAGTACCCTATTCACAACAGCCCTTCAACACAGCTGGGCCAGCTAGCGGAGGGGCGTCTGTGGAGAACGTGGAGATGGGCTTCCCTTCGGGAGCAGCTTCAGAGGAGTGATTTTCATCTGCTTATCTCAGGACAGTGTTTAATTTCTTCACGCCAGACCTCTGACATTAGCTTAATCTTTGCAAAACAAATATTTACCTGTTACTTTTATAAGGACCATTTTCCACATGAGGAAACTGATGCTTAGAGATGCAAAGTAAGTTTTTCAAGGTCAAATAATAAGTAAGTAGATCTTGTTCTTAAAACCGTGTCTGGGCTGTGGATGTAGCTCAGTGGTAGTGTTTGCTTAGCACGAACAAGGCCCTGGGATTAATCCCCATCGCCACAAATCAACCAAGCAACAAACAAAACCCACGTCTATCTGACTCCAGAGCCTGCCCTCCTGCATCCTTAAAATTATAGAAAGATGAATGCAGCCTAGAACCCTCCTGTCTGTACTGGTATAGGTCCCAGGCTGGTTCTAAGAGGGCCAAACTGAGACTTAAGGAAATTTCGAAGCTGGGAAACAGGTTACTAACCACTATAACATCCTCAGGCTCAAAGGGACTTCTGAGTTCCCTCCTCTGCTCTTTCCCTCAGAAAATACTTAACAGAAAGAGGCAGTATCCTAGGAAAGGGATTTTATTTTATTTTATTTTTATTTTGTGGTACTGGGGCGCTGAACCCAGAGTCTCTCAAATCCTTTGCAAACACTGTACCACTGAGCTTCACCGCAACAAACTTTTCACTTTTTATCTTGAGACAGAGTCTCACTAAGTTATGCAGGCTGCCTCTGGCCTGGAACTGGTGATCTTCCTGCCTCTGTCTCCCAAGTCGAGGGGATTACTGGTGAGTGCCACCACATCAGGCTCAGGAAAGGCATTTTAGATTAAAAATGGCTCTGCTCATATTTTCCACTCTTCTACTTTTTCCCCCCTACCTACATCCCTGTTCTCTGACAAGGAATTCAAGGGTGCTAGGGATTGTCAGCAGATGCCTGCTCAGAAGCAGGAACATTGCCTCAGTGACCTCTTGAGATTTCCTCTGGGCCTTGATGCTTCATGTTCCTAACTATGGAGTCAAAGTGAATGCTTGGCTCAACTCTGAGATCAAAGTCATATTGATCCTGGCAGTAAGTCTTCCCTAGATTGATCACCTTGTCGTTTGCCCCAGCCAGACCATCCCATGTTTCCTTCCTAATGCTGACCCACAAGCTGGTTCCATAAATCAAGTGATCAACTGTCCCCTTGGGGTAACTGTGAGAAGCAGCTACCTAAACTGGCTGCTTCCCTAGCTTAAAAGTGTCTTCAAAGGTTAGAGCAGGGCCCAATCCAGTTGCACGCTAAGGTCAGGAAGGGGCTCATCATTTTGGCCCTTGTTTCTTGTAATTTTAGTTCTGCAAAGGCAGTGATGCTTATTGAAAGCAAAGCTTAGAAATTGGCTGACTCACAATGCACCTTTGCTGGTGGTTAGATCACTGGAGCAGCCACGTGTTTCCGAGGAGGGTGTGGGGATTTGCTTACCTACTAGGAAGCAGCTGGTGAGCTCTAGGCACCATTGTCCATCCCAATCCTAACTGCACACTCACTCCTGGACCATGGGCTCAGGTTTCCTTTTCCCATCCTCCCAGGTCAAGATAGGGCCTCCACCCCAGCACTGAGAGGTTGCAATGCAGAGATACTAAACTGACAGGAGTCATCCAGGGGAGGGGCTAGGGCATGGTGCTAGAGGAGCCCTGTAGGTCTTATTTCTAACCTGCCATGACCTAAGTCTGTGGGCCTTGTGTCCTCATTTGTAAGCAAAGGGAGGATCATTGATCAGCCTTTGCTCAATGTCTCTAGATGCCTAGTGACATGGGGTAGGGTGCTTGGGATTGGGACTGTGAAGACCTTGAATCGGATCCAGGCTTGGAGGCATTGCCCTAGAATCCAGGAGTGCCAAATGCCATGGAAGCATTGCCTAATTGAGCACCGGAAGGGCCCCCCAGAGACAGGTGAGCTTGCCTAAGAGGCAATTTGGAATTTGGTTAATGTCTAAGGACATAGAAGTCAAAATAAACAGCCAAGTGGGCAGAGAGAGAAAAGCAGGGGTTTGGGGGTGGGGAAATTTCAGAGACTTTGCCATGGAGCCCCAAGTGAGAGAGACTCAGATGAAGAGAGCCATGGAGGATGAGATCTGAGGAGAGCAGTTTTCCCAGAGGCCCATCAGGCATCATGGTACAGTGAAAAGACCACTGAATCAGGAGCCCAAAGGTAGGGGTTTCAGTCCTGGCTCATCAATGGACTTGCTGTATATCCTTGAGTACTTTGTCTACTCTCTGAACCTTTATTTCCCCATCTGTAATTTTTGGTTTTTAAAAAACACTTTATTGAGGAACTATTAACATATGAAAAATCATACATTTTGAGCATACAATTTGATGAGTGTTGACATATGTTACACACTCAAGAGACCATGACAACAATCAAGGTCATGGACATATGCATAACTGCCAAAAGTTCCCTCATATCTATTTATAATTATTCCCTCCCCCACTACTCCTTATCCCTCCACATCCTCAGAAACCACTGATATACTTTTCATCACTATTGATTTGTCTGTATTTCCTAGAATTTTACATAGTGGGAATCATTTAGTACAGTATGTATTTTTGGCAGTATTTGGCTTCCTTTACTCAATCTGATTATTTTAATATTTGTCCATGTTGCCGTATCAATAGTTCTTCCCTCCCTCCTCCATCCCAGACTCTCACTTCCTTCTTTCCTTCTTTTCTTCTTTTTTTCCTTCCTTCTTTCCAAACCTTTTGAGGAGGTGGCATTGAATTTTATTATAATGGAAAGGTCTCTAAAACATGGATAAATTTTTAAAGCAGGTTATAAGTGGTATGTATGAAATATATTGGGCTGGGATTTAGCTCAGTTGGTGGAGCGCTGCACTGCAGTCTCTGAGGTCCCGAGTTCAATTCCCAGCACCACAAAAATGGGAGAAGGACCTGGCAATCCACTCCCAAGGCAATCCGAAATAGTCAGCCATTGAAAACCCTATGAGGGTCGCTATGAGTCGGATACCGACTCAACGGCACCTAACAACAACAACAACAACAATGAAATATATTATCTTTGACAAAATGATACAGATATATATGTATAAAAAATCTAGAATAAAACATACCAAGGTAAAAATAGTTGTCACAAAGTGATTGGAATTTTGGATGTGGTTTTCTTGCTTTTCTGTATTTCTTAATTTTTTAATTGTGTAAAGATATAGCTCTTTTAATAAGTAGGAAAATATTATTATATTTTTGAAATAGTTTTACTGAAGCATAATTAACATATAATAAAGAGCCCATATTTGAAGTGTACAATGTGATGTTTCTACATATGTATACATTGTGAGGCCATCACTGTATTCAACATGATGAGTATATCCATCATCCCCAAATGTCCTCTCCCCAAGCCAGGAAATCACTACCCTTCTCTCTGTCACTACAGATTAGTTTGCATTTTTTAGAATTTTATATAAATATAATTAAAAGGTAGGTCTTTTAACTTTGGCTTCTTTCACCACCCTAATTGTTTCAAGATGCAACCATGTTGCATGCATCAATAGTTCATTCTTTTTTATTACTGAGTAAATTTCCAGGTATGGATATACCACATTTGTTTAACCATTTATACATTGATAGACATTTGAGCTGTTTTTAGTTTTTAACTATTACAAATATAGTTGTGATAAGCATTCATGTACAAGACTTGAAGTGGACACATGCTTTCTTTTCTTTTGGATTACTAGAGTCTACATTTAACCATTTGAGGAATTTCTAAACTGTTCTCCAAAGTGACTGCACCATTTCATATTCCCACCAACCAGGCAACTGGAGCTGAGGGTTCCAATTGTTCCAAATCTTCATCAAAACTTAGTATGGTCAGTTTTTAAAATTTCAGATGTCCTAAGAGATAGTAGCTAGCCTCCTAGTGGGTTTTAACTTAACATTTATCTAGTGATTATGAGTGATTATGATGGTGAATAACTTTTTTTTTTTTTTTTTTTGGTACTTGGGGGTTGAACCCAGGGCCTCGCACTTGCATGCTTTGCAAGTGCTGTACCACTGGGCTGCACCCTCAGCCCATTACTTTTACTTTTTGAGACAAGGTCATACTAAATTACACAGACTGCCTCTTGTCTCAAGCTTGCAATCCTCCTGCCTATGCCTCCTGAGTCACTGGGATCATACGCACGTGCCACTGTGCCCAGCCTCACTTTTTACTTTTTATCTTGAGACAGGGTCTTGCTAAGTTATACAGACTGCCTCTGGGCTTGAATCTGTGATCCTCCTTCCTCTGCCTCCTGAGTCACTAGGATTACAGGTGCAAGCCACCGCACCCATCCTGAACATCTTTTCATCTACTTTTCTTAGCACCCATATGTTTTCTTAGGTGAAGAGTGAGCTCAAATCTTTTGTCCATTTTTTTTTTTTTTTGTGAGACAGAGTCTTGCTATGTATCCTAGACTGGCCTCAAACTTGAGATACTCCTGCCCTAACCTCTTGAGTGCTGGGATTGCAGGTATATATCACCATGCCCTGCCTTTTGTCCATTTTTTTCAGTACTGGGAGTGTTGAACCCAGTGCATTGTGCATGCTAGGCAGACACTGAGCCACACCCCAACCCCTTTTTTATTTTTTATTTTTTGAGACAGGATCTTACTAAGTTACACAGGCTGCCTTTGGCCTTGAACCTGTGATCCTCCGGCATTGGCCTACTGAGTAGCTGGGATTACAGGTGTGTGCCGCAGGCCTTTTGTATATTTTTAATGAGCTCTTTATTTTCTTATTTTTGAGTTTTGAAAGTGTACACACACACAGGCACACATATACAAACATATGCACACAGTGGATATGAGCATTCCTTTATCAGATATATGACTGGCAAATATTTTCTATTTTTTTTTTTTTACTATGGGGTTGAACCCAGGGCCTTGCACATACTAGACAAGCGCTTCACCAGTGAACTGAATCCTCATCCCAATCCCTTTTTTATTTTGAGATAGGGTCTTGGTGAGTTGCACAGGCTGCCTCTGGCCTCAAACTTGCAATCCTCCTGCCCCAGCCTTGTGAGTTGCTAGGATTACAGGTGTGCACCACAGCACTGGTGGCTTGTGTTTTAATTCTCTTAAAAGTATCTTTGTAAATTTTAGATTTTGAGGAAGTCAGTTTCATGTATTTTAATACTTTATCTTCTTTGCATCCTCTATAAGAAATCTTTGCTTAAACCAAAATCACCATAATTTTCTCCAACATCTTAGTTTTAGCTTTTACATTTACATCTATGAAATATTCTAGATTAATTTTAGAATATTGTGTAAGGTAGAGATTCAACTTCATTCTTTTTAATGTGGGCATCCAGATGACCCTTTATAAATTACCAAAAGAGATCATTCTTCCCCTATTGAATTGTCTTGGCACTTGTCAAAAATCAACTACTGATGTATGTATGGGTCCACTGCTGGACTTCGTCTACTGTTTCATTGATCTATGTGTCTCTCTTAATGCCAGTAAGATACTTTTTTGAGTTCATTAACTTAATAATAAGTCCTGACACAAATAATGTAAGTCTTCTAATTTTGACAAAATTATTTTCTTAGTCAGGCATGGTGGCGCACACCTAGAATTTCAGCACTCAGAAGGCTGAAGCAGGAGGATTGCAAGTTTCAGTCCACCCTGTACTACTTGTGAGGCCTTGTCTCAATAAGATTATTTTCTCAATTCTATGTCCTTTTCATTTACATATAAATTTGAGAATTCGCTTGAGAAATTCTAAAACAAACCTGTTTACTGGGATTTTGATTATGATCACATTTTATCCACAGGAAAATTGGGAGAGAATTGACATTTTAACAATATTGAATCTTCACACCTATGAACAATGTATGTTGTTGTTAGGTGCCGTTGAGTCAGGTCTGACGCTTGAAGACTGTATACAACAGAACAAAATGTTCCCCGACACTGTGCCATGCCTGGCTTCTCTGCTATTCATAGGGTTTTCAATGTCTGATTGTTTCTGGAGTGGGCTGCCACGTCTTTCTCCCATTTGTGTGGTGCTGGGAATCGAACCCAGGGTCTCAGAGCATGTAGAGCAAGCACTCTATCAACTGAGCTAAACTCTTGCCCTGTGAACAAAATATAGCCCTGTGTTATTTAAGTCTTCCTTAATTTCAACAACATTTTGTTATTTTCAGTGTGGAGGTCTTAAACATCTTTTTATCAAATTTATTCTTGAGACAGGATTTTGCTATGTAGTGCAGGCTGCCTTGGAACTCAGCATATGTAGCTCAGGTTGACCTCAGACTTGTGATCCTCCTGCCTCATCCTTCCTAGTGCTGGGATTACAGGTGTGCATTACGACACCTGGCAGTATTTCAAATTGTTTATGACATTTAAAATGGTAATTTTACTTCAATTTTTAGCTATTCATTGCTGGTATATATAAATATAATTGGATTTTGTATGTTGACCTCGTATAGGATCTTACTTAACTCACTTATTCTAGTATCTTTTTGATAGAGTCTTTTGAATTTTCTAGGTAGAAGATCATGTTGTCTGTAGAGACAGTTTTACTTCTTCATTACCTATTTGTATGTCTTCTATTTCTTCTTCTTGTCTTATTGCCCTAGCTAGAATCTCGAGCAGAACGTTCTAAATAGAAGCAAGAGCAGCTATTCTTGTTTTCAGCATTTCACTATTAAGTATGATGTTAGCTATAGGTTTTCCATAGTTGCCCTTTATCAGGTTGAGGAAGTTCTCTTCTATTTCTAGTTTGTTGCAAGTTCTTTTCATTGTGAATGGATACCAAATTTTGCCAAATGCTCTTTCATCTGTTGATATGATTATATATTTTTCTTTTAGTATGTTATAGTTGAATGATGCATTGGCTGATTTTTAGATGTTGAACTAACCTTACATTTCTGGGATAAATGCTACTTGGCCATAATGTTTCATCCTTTTTATATATTGTCAGATTAAATTTGCCAAAATGTTGTTAAGGGTTTTAAAAAATTGTTTACGAAAGGCATTTTTCTGTACTTGTGATATCTTCATGTGGTTTTGGCTTTAGGGTAATATTGGCCTCATAGAATAAGCTCCTTACCATTGTGAGGAAGAGTTTGTATAAAATTGGTATCATTTCTTCCTTAAATGTTTGGAATTCAGCCATAAAGCCATCTTGATTGTTCCCTCTGTGGTTCTTAAAGGCCCTTTCCTCTTTGACATTGTGCAGTTTTAATAAGATCTTTTCTTTTTAAGATGTATATCTCTCCTTCTGTTCCCTTATTTCTTATCTTTCTCTGCCTTCTTCCTATTTCTTACACTACCAGGTAAATGTCTGACAACCTTGAGTCTGTAGGGGCTAGGTCAGCCTCCTCAGAGGAAAGCAGGGAAGCTGTTTCAATTCATGGTTTCTCCTAGCACCGGTGGTCTTTGGTCAAATAACCACTTGTAGTCTGCCTTTACTACTAGAGTAGATAACTTATCATTGTCTGAAATGACTGGGTGCCAAATCAATGACCCATAGGCCATTAAGTAGAGCCCAGTTATCTCTGAAAGACGGGTAGGAGCTGGCCTTCTGTTTCAGACTTGGCAGGGTCATTCCTAAGTCTGGGCCTTGATCTGGCTGTCTGTACAATTAGGAAGTAGACCCTTAGATTTTTTTGACTCCAAAAATGGAAGTCAATAAACAAAAAGAAGCAAGAAGAAAGAGGCCAAATAACCAAATAAGGGAGTAACAAGTTAACTTCTATTTTCAGTGATTGACTAAAAAGTTTTGAAGCTGAAAAGTAGGTAGCCCATCCAAATTATCATGTGTTGAGACAAAATGTGTAAGGATGAAAATGTTTATTTTTTAGATGCTGAGTGCTTGGAAAAGAATGTTTTCCAGTTTTGCTGTGCCACACCAGAAAAACCCAACACATTCTAATAAAGAAAAAAAAAAAAAAACCACTGGGAAGATCAAATGCCAGGACAAATATGAAAGTACTTTGGGGCTTTTTGAACAAAAGCTTATTACAAATCTGGAGTAGAATTCTAGAAACATGGATGGGATAGTGAGTAAATGGACTTAGAAAAACTGAGAGCTAGAAGAAAGCTTCTCAACATGATGTTATTCAGAAAATGGAAAAGGGAGCTGGAGGTGTGGCTCAGTGTTAGAGTGCTTGCTTAGCACTCACAAGACCCTGGGTTCTATCCTGAGCACTGCAAAAGAAAAAGAAAAAAAGAAAAGGAGGAAGGAAGGAAGGAAGGAAGGAAAGGGAGTGGAAGGGAAGGGAAGGGAAGGAGGGAGAGATGGAAAGAAGTAAAGAAGGAAAAGATTTAGAATCGCTTTCCCCAAGCAAGAGCATTTCATCTATTCACTGGACTACATGGCACTGGACTACATGGCACTTAACTGTGGGCCCTGCACAAGGCTAGGGAAATAGCTAATAAATGAAACTCAGTGTGTGGGGGTCACTCTTCTGGTCAGCCACAGAGAGAATGGAGGTCAGGGCTCTGACAGCTCAGTTCCCAAGGAAAAACAGAGCATTGCATTTCTCCCCTCTGGATCTCCCCAGATGACCCCAGAAGTGTCTTCACCTGCCTCCTTTTAAATGCTTTCAGTTATCTAGTGAGTGCTGACCACCTAACCAGATGTGCCAATGTACGCTCATCAGTCCTGAGCTGCCTACCATCTACCCCACCCTCTCCCCCACCCCTGACCTGTACCATTCCAACCACCCTCACGTATACCCACTAGATGTAGACTCTTCACCAGGTTCTGGGAATTCTGCAGCGGTGTGGAGATAGCACAGAGTAGGGGAATATTTCCAGAAACACAGACTCGGATTCCTGGTGCCATTCTCTCCACTTGGCATTGGGTATAGCAGTTGGATTGCTAAGCCTTAGAATGAGGCCGCTTAATCCTATTTGCTGCACTTTCATTATACTGCATGTGCACCTTGTCAGGAAGCAGTAGGAGCTCTTGAATACAACCATCTCTGCCGTCATGTCACCCCATGTCACTCTTTCTCTCCCCTACCCCTTACCTGCCTGCAGCCATATCCTGGTGGCATCCGATCCCATCAGATCTCGGAAGCTAAGCAGGGTCAGGCCTGGTTAGTACCTGGATGGGAGACTGCCTGGGAACACCAGGTGCTGTAGGCTTGGGAGAAGGACCTGGCAACCCCCTCCCAAAAATCAATCTGCCATTGTAAACCTTATGAACAGCAGAGAAGCACTGACAATAGTGTTTCCCCTGTTGTACAGAGGGTCACTATGAGTCAGATACCGACTCGACGGCACCTAACAACAACAACAACCCCTTACCCAGCTTTGGCCCTTCTTTGGCTTTATTTCATCATTCCCTCATTTCAGCTCTTGTTAGTTTCCCACAATAAGGGGAATTTGTGAAAGCCTGTAATTTATTTGGAGAGTTTGGTGCTTGGAGTACCCTCTCTCCCCCTTTTAACTCAGGGGGAGAGCTTGGAGTGCTTGTATTTTGGCAAGTAGGGAATGAGGAATCTGGTCCCACATTTGAGTTCTTTTCTTAGCGGTCTCCTTGTACTTCAAAGATATTTGCCTAAGTGTCTGGCTACAGATCCAGGGCACTAATTGGGCACTTGAGTGACAAAACTTTGAGGATGAAGAATCTTGAGGGCCAGTAGGTTGAGGATGGAACTGAAAAGGCCAGGGTTCTGACCTTGTGCTGCCCAGGCCCAACAGAAGCCCCACTGGTGATGGGTGCTTAGAGGAGGTGAGGAGGGAGCTGGCTGCTGAATACAGACATCGGGTTCACTTCAGGCCTTTTGGAGCCACCTCTCTTACTCTCCTGGAGGCAGTGGCTGAGGCTGAAAAGAACTCTGAGAACTACTGAGTGAAAGGAGTGGATGATAGTTTTATACATAGTTCATCCTTAATGCCTGCGGCTCTTTTAGACAGAACATTTTTTTTCAGGAATTAGGCACTTGCTTAGCAGTTCAGCTCTAGGTTGAAAATAAAGCTCTCTGCCTGATAGAAAGTTATGAGGTTCCACCTCTGATTTTTCCAAATCTGCTTAGAAAGATGGGACATCTATTGAAATATACTTTTCACCATTCTCAACTCTCCCAAATTCTCAGCTGCTTCATCAAAACCTCTTTGCCTTCCCCATATGAGAGCAGAGGTAAGTATGAGGAACAAAAGAAACTCCCTTGCTTGCTTTGATTGTCAGAGTTCTAGAAACTCTTTTACTACTCCTTGCATTTTCCAAAAATGGAGACTGAGTGCAATAAAGATAAAGGACAACCAATAATACTCACTTATCATCAGTGTGGTTATAATTGTCATCACCATTGTTATTATGACTATTGGTGCTTCTTTTTTTCAGACAGCCATTGCTTAATTACTTTTCTCTTTCCAAATTTCCTCTGATAACCTATCCCACTAACAATCCTTTAAGTCCTTTGTCTTATATCATGCTGTTCTTCAGTTATTAATCTATTAGCTTACATTTCTTTCCCTCAATATAGCAAATTTTCCTTCACTCAGTATCTGATCTCTGAAAATCATTAAATAGAAAACTTTATTCTAGTCATGATCCATGGGATTTATAAATTTTATTGTCATTTTTAAAAATGTGTTCCCTACTCTACTGTCAGATACTTGAAGTCAAGGACCATATCCCTATTTCACTCATTCCATATCCTCAATGCCTATGGATAGTCATGTGTCTGAGCCAGAAGGAATGTTAAATAACTTTTCAATAAACTAATATCATACACAGATAACCTAATTTAAAATGCATGTTTAGCATTAATAACTACATCAAGGCACTTTTTCCTATTCCTTTCATGAAACACAGCTAAAATGATGGATATGCCATGTGACACAAATATGACTGAAAGGTGGAAAGAAGGCAGATGGGCTAGGGACCTCAGAACAACATGGCAGTGAATTACCCAGGTTTTCCTTTTGTTTTATATTTTAATCTCAGAGCTAAAGAAGCCAGCAACCCAGAAATGCCAATGGAAGCAGACAAAAAAAAGAAGAGAGACAGAGAGATAGACAGAGAGAGAGAAAAGAAAAGCCTGATTTCTCTAGCAAAAGGATCAGGAAAGGGGTAGCCTAGCAAGACAGACGTCCTCTCATCCAGCTGAACACCACAGGAGGAAATGCAGCTTACTCAACCTTTGTCAGCAAAGGCTTAGGAGGGAGCATAGACTTCTACACTCATTCAGCTGTAACCAGGTGCCCCAACACGCCCCCCTCCCATGCCGAAGTGGTGTCAGAAAAAACTGAGTAGGAAGCCAGGAATTTCCTACCCTCTCAGCAGTAACAAGGCCTACCCCTCCCCCATGGTATCAGTGGAGACCTAGAGAGCCTGGACTTTCACCCTTGCCAGACTGTAACCGCTGGCTACCGCTCCTGTTCTTGGCAAGGTGCCAAGGTGGTGTTAGTAAAGGCCAAGTAGGACATTAGGACTTTTCTTTCTTTTCTTTTTTCTCTTTCTTTCTTTCTTTCATTTTTTCATTCTTTCTTCTTTCTTTCTTTCTTTCTTCTTTTCTTCTTTCTCTTTTTTGGCAGTACTTAGGGGTTGAATCCAGGGCTGGGCTTTAGCTCAGTTGGTAGAGCACTGCTCTGCAGTCTCTGAGTTCCTGAGTTTGATTCCCAGCACCACAAAAATGGGAGAAGGATGTGGCAATCCACTCCTGAGATAATCCCAAAATAGTCAGTCATTGAAGACTCTATGAGGGTTACTATGAGTCTACGAATCAGACACAACTTGACAGCACCTAGCAACAACAACAATGGGTTGAATCCAGGGTCTTACACATACTTTGCAAGTGCTCTACCACTGGGCTGCACCCCCAGCTCACTTTTTATTTTTTATTTTGAGTAAAGGTCTCACTGAGTCACAAACACTGCCTCTAGCCTGAACTCATAATCCTTCTGCCTCTGCCTCCCCAGTCGCTGGCATTACAGGCATGCCAGCCATGCCCGACAGACATTAGGACTTTCACCATCACTTAATGTAGTGTCAATTGAGGCCACATAAAAAACAGTTAACAAGGGACCTCGACCACGCCCAACTAAGAAAGTATCAGAAACAGCCTAGTGGGGATCTTGAAACCTGTCCACCCCCCAACACCACCAATAACAAGGCATCCTTCTTCCCCAGGATGTCAATGGAGACTGAGCAAGGAACACGGACTTCCACCTCCATTTGGCAGTAATGAAGTGATAACTTGCTGGCAGTTTGTCAGAGGAGGCCTGCTAAAAAGCAAGATTTTAATAAGATCCAGAATCTTATAATATCTAAAACTGTCCAGGATACAATAGAAAATCACTTGTCATACTAAGGACTAGGAAAATCTTGACTTCAATGAATAAAGACCATTGATTCGCACCAACACCAAGATGACACAGAAGTTATAATTATATGGTAAGGATTTTAAAGCAGCTAACATAAAAGTGTTTTAAAAAGTCACTACAATCACACTTGAAAGAAATGAAAAATATGAAGTCTCAGCAAATAAATAGAAGATATAAAGATAAAACAAATGGAAATTTTTAGAACCAAGAAATATAATATTCAAAATCAAATAACCCTTCCTGGATAAGTTCCATACCAGAATAGAAAGGAAAGAGGAAAGAGTCAATGAACTTGAAAATAGAACAGTAAAAAGTATCCAAACCAAACAACAGAGGGGACTGGGGGAAAAACGAACAGAGCCTTAGTGGCCTATGGTGGTATAACAAAAGATCTAACATTTCTGTCATCAGATGATTCCCAGAATGGGGAGGAGAAAAAAGGTGGGACTGAAAAAATACTCAGGAATGAAGGATATTTTCACTGGATATATGATTCTAGGTTAACAGATATTTTCTTTCAGCACTTAAAAATCTTGTACCACTTCTTCCTTTTGCCCTCCATGGTTTCCGATGAGAAATCCATTTTCATTTGAATTGTTTTCCCTTGGAAATACTGGCTAAAGGAAGTTCTCTAACTAGAAAAGAAAAAACAAAAGAAGGAATCTTGGAACACCAGGAAAAAATAACAGCAAAAAGGGCAAAATTA